>JAODOY010083888.1:0-14842 GCA_025399855.1 Forbesichthys papilliferus | reverse complement strand
CTGTACAGCACTTTGTGACCACTTCTGTTGTTTGAAAGCGCTTTATAAATAAATTTGAATTGAATTGAATTGAATGACGGGAATATGCCCTTTCTCGATTATCCAGTAATGGTTATAAAACATTAAAATAAGTAAAAGTCGATATAGGTGTATTTGCTATCAATGTATCTCCCTCCAAGCATTATGCAGACCTATAGAGTAGGCATAACAAAATATCCTAAGGAAATTAATAGTCGCTAATATTCATTTGTATACAATATATAGGCTAATGCATTTCGACAATTCACACAATACATGTGAATTACCATTGTATTTATAAAAAATAAATATTCTTGGCGGACATTGGGTGAAATTATAACCTGAATCGGCCCCATGGAACATCAATGATCGTTCATTTGAAACTAAACTATTGCAAATTTGTTTCTAATATGAATCAGTCCAGATCATGGTCCAGATGCCTTCTCATGAAACGAACACATTTGTTGCAATAAACCGTATCACCACGAGATGACGCTACAGGAGCAAAGAGCGAAGTCACTTCCGCATTATGGGACCTTAGTTTGGAAAAAATATATGGTAGTCAACGGCGAGAATAAAATTATTTTTAGATCCCGTTCGAATTGTGACACAAAGTACACATATGATGTTTGTATATTTTAAATACAATTGTTCAAGTCAAGAACGTTGCAGTTTTTTGTGAAACTATAAAGTAATCTTTAGTTTTGTCCGCTCAGTGAATAGCTTTCGTCTCGCACAACACACGTCACCAAAACAATGCTCTCTTCGGTTTATGGATTGTGGCGCAAAGATGTTTCATTTTAAAATGTACATATATTACCAAACTAATCATTATTTTAGTAAGTTCAAGCGAGATATTATTGTCAATTGCTCCTTCTGTGATACACATCGTGAAACGTTGCTTCATTTATTTTGGCATTGTCATCATGTTAAATTGTTATGGAATTGTTAAGACATTTGTAGTTTTGTGATTGACTATATTTACTGTGATTTCTCTTTATTTTGGAAAAATATTCTGTTCGGATTTGCTGTTTATGATAAAACTAAGGACAATGAATTCTACATGATTAATCTAAGAATTATATTGGCTAAATTTCATATTCACAAATGTAAATTTACCAAAAATAAACCTTTATTTCTGGCATTTGTTAGAGAATGCAAAAACTTTATTAGCCTAATTGAAAAGTCTTATAATAAGAAAGCATTGACAACTTTGAATGTCTACTTATTTTAAAATATTTTTAGATTGACTATATATTTTATTTTATATATTTTCTTTGTATACCCCTATTGTTAAATATTTTAATTAATTTCTATTACTTTTCGCTAAGTGATTGTATTGTATACAATGTGTGTTATTGTACTATGTATTTGTACTTTTTGCATTAATTAAAAAAAAGAAAAAGGAAAAAGATGGTGGATTGTGGCGCGATCATGACACTTACGGGGTTTGTACTAATTTCATATTTTTTTATACTTCAACAAATGCATGACTTTCTTGACTCGAAGAAGTTTCTTTTAAATATACAAACATATGTGTACTTTGTGTCACAAAGCGAACGGGATCTAAAAATAATTGTATTGCCGTTGTCATAAATATGTTTTCCAAACGAATTAAGGTCCAATAATGCGGAAGTGACTTCGGCTCTTTATACAACTTTCAGGAAAATAGTTCAGCGCGGAAACACGAAACGCCCTCAACCTGCAGCACTCGGAATTCCACCTTCCATAGTCTGCAGTCCGCGGGAGCGTGCGTCATTACATTTTATTATAAAGTCACTTTTGGTCACGACACCTCACACGAGTTTATAACCTACAAACGTATATAGGCGATGATAAACAGTAGGCAATAGTTTAGTGGTCACATTCAGTTATGTATTTGGACGTAGGCCTACTCTATCCATATAAACGGGGAGGTTTAAGTGATTGTCTTATTCCAACAATTCTCACACACTTAAATCTCGAAAATACAGACGGATATCATCTTATTAATGTAGAATAGTCACTATAGCTACCTAAATGTGCATATGGAGATATTACCTATTCGATGGAGGGATACTGTCAAATCAACATCAAATACACACAACTATTGGAAGGCATAGCATTTGCCACTAACCTTCATTCTTTTTAAACCGTTTAGACTCAATATAGAAAAGTGTGAGTAGCCTAGACTACAATGTCTTTTAGACAAACCTTAATCGATAAATAATAGCGACCATACGATATTTAAAAAAAAAACAAGAATTGTGAATAGAGGGACCAATGTAGCTCTCGGGCCATGTGCAGCGCTGTCCTGCGTCGTGCGCGTATGGGGGAGTGTCATTCAGCCATGTAGTATTCCCGTAATAGTAATGCTCCATTATATTCGACAAATCGGGCAATTAAAGTAGCCAAACGATTAGACTTCCAATTATATAAGCATAAGTACAGATAAAACAAAGACGCTGTGACAAAGACCGATTTGGCCCAAGCTTTTGAAGCCCTAGTATACTCGTCGTTTGGTTCATGCACGTAGCCATTGCCTTCCATGGTCGTGTGATCCTTTCCCAACATGAATCTATAGTAGGCAGTCTGTGATATGGTATTCAACGTGAACACCGTGCTTGGCTTTAATCCATAACACACGCGACCTAAGCAGTGCAACTATACAACTAATAGTCACAGGTAAGCACAACATACTGAATTCATAATGATCGATTTCTTGTTGCAACAAAAGTCACCACTTTTTGCTGTCTGAATAATAATAATAATAATAATAATAATAATAATAATAATAATAATGAATAATACTAATAATAAAAAGTTGTTGTATTTTCTAAATTGAGATAAGTCATGGTTAGCAAGAAAACATTACAGAATTGTTTCATGTCATTCAACAAGTCAATATTTACATTTTGAGGTTCTTTTTGAAGTTACATACTTGGCAATTGCTGCTTGAATTGTAATAGCAACATTTGATTCAAACACTCAAACTATTATCAAACTATGGTTGTGAAATTTGGAGGATCTCATCTATTATGCCTCATTAATGGACAAAGGAAGGAACATTTTGGTGTTTCAGCCTGTCAAAACTTGTATGCATATTATATGTTAGTCTACTTCAAATAGGTGTGCAATGTAGGCTACAGTAATTGCCAATCAATGACTGATATAGCTGTTTCTTTGCACTTTGTCAAAATTAGGCATATAAAATACGCCAATGAGTTAATAATAGTAATTTGTCTAATTTTACCCATGTACCCAGACAAACCCAGTTCCCTGTAGTCATCTACTGTTCTGTAACTGTATACTACAGTACATTCTATAGGCTATAGCATGCAGCAAGCAGGATCAGATCACTGACTAGAAATGTTTTTATTATGTGCATGAAGATGTAAAATTCCAGTTTAAACCCAGTGTAACTGTTTAGTATCTTGCTGTGTTTAGGAAACAAGGCCAGGGCATTGACAGCTGATGTACATTTCTCACCCACCATTAATTAATTAATTAATTAATTAATTAATTAATTAGATTGATTGCTTTTAGTGGTACACCAAAGTCAATATAAAAAATATGGTGAAAGATGCCAAACACTTATTCTACTCTGGTATGCATGTTTACAATGAAATAAGACACACTAATGTTGCATGTGGATAAGGGCCTTTAGGCCGCACAGATGGGAACTGAAGACATAATGCTACTGTGAGGTGTGAGCTGCCAGGCAAATGTTCCTGAGAGAAGGTGAGCACACGGGGCTGTACTACTAAACTCACACTGTCCCACCCCAGGTGTATATAGCCCATGCTTTGCTGTGGGGGCGTGGCCTGCAAGGAAATGGGTGGGTCAGAGTGAAAGTATGTAGTTCATTGGCTGTGAGCTGCATAGTACATTTTGTACCAAAAATGCCCTCTATACTGTAAGCATATGTGAGCGAGTAATGTCAATCAATGTCTTATTGTTTGTTTTTTATTATTTGTCCCTATACACATCTCTCTGTGGGAGTGCTGAGGTAACATTTTTAGAGTGCTGCATCCCAACCCAGCCTCTCTGTTTTCACAGCCCATGTTTGGTATGTGTTTGAAAGCGACGTGTTTTCATATGCAAACATCTCTGCTGATGGTGGATCATAGAGAAAGTCAAAGTATTCCTGCATCCCTGGAGAACTGTGTTGCCACAGCTTTAACCTCCATCACTGGAGGATGTTCAGCAGTGTTGAGACGCCACATAAACAGCTTGGTATAGCTCAGAACCTCAGCAAAGCAGCCAGCTGTTTAACAACGCTGTGCTTTCTACGCAAGTCAGCAGCAGCATGCACCCCAAAGCAATTCCACAGCTAGTGTTTTGAAAGTCAACTAGTCAACAAGTGACATGAAGGGGAACCACCCAGTCAACACGCATTGCTTGAAGGTGTTTAACCTGCATGCATGCTGAAACATGAGGGCGATATGTTAATAAGCTTCTAGAAACAAACTCAACATGTATCTTGTTAGCTGTAACAGTGAGTCAATGAAACGCTGTGTCCAATATGAAATGTAGCACAAAAACAAGTCTTTAAATGACATACAGAACAGAGGTGATAGAAACTTACATGAATGTGAGGAGCTCATTGTTTAAGAATACTTTCTGGAAGTCCTCACACATTTAATAATTTCTGTCAATGTTTGAGGTTAATGGAAAAATGCCAGTTTATGTAATGTAGCGCTGTCATGTAAGTTCCTGTAAGGATGTCCATCTGCCCAGTTTAGTTATTTCAAACCTTATTTGCTTCGTTGTGTGAATGTGTAAATTACAAGCAGTAGCTTTCCAAGGCTGTTTTGATCATGTAAGGAGTAGCGTGTATTTTGGGAGGGCAACCCACAGTGAGAGTAATTCATGTTGACAGCTGTGTGTGTGTGTGCATTTGAAAGGGCGTGTGCATCGGCCAAGCTTGCAAATATAGTTGGACGAGAGCGCTGCTGTATTTGGGTGGGGGAGGGGGGCAGTGCACAAGCTCTTGTCAGTAGTTCATCATTCTGTTGGGTATTTTAGCAGAGTGGTTTGTCTGTGCTGGGGAATAGAGGGCTTAGGTAACCAACTGGATCAACATTCCTTGGCTATTCTCTCAGTCCTAGGCTCCAGAAGGTGAGGACAACCATACACTGTTTGTTTTATAGGAAGATTACATGTCAAATTGGATTATATTTAATGTTATTCTTGCTGCACCCCAACCAGGTTGCCAATTGAATCCCTGTTTGTTCTAACTTTACCTTCCACGCTCCTGTCCTTGTTCCCCTGGGGTTTAGGGGCAGATACTTGTATTTAGTCACATCTTATAAATGCTTTTTATATTGGTGGCATCTTAGTAATGAACTGCATCTCCCATACTCCCGTTTCCATATTGCCACATTGAGCAAAGGTCATGGGGAACTATTACAGTTATATTGAACCATAGCATCATTTTCTCAGTCCACATACTTTTAGATGAATATTCTTTCAATCTATTCTTATTATTGACTTCCATCTCAGAAACATACGTGTACTATGCTGGCAGTATATAATGGAGAGTTACCTCGTTCTGTAAATTTATTGAGTATAAGATCTATCTTAAAAAACGGAAATGCATGTTAAACAGTAATACTACATAAATAAATAAAAATATTTATATACAGGTAGCTCTTTTCAAACATAGTTACAAAGTGATGTACAACATTTTAATTACACCTCTGTTTCCTTCTATTTAGGACTGAGGGTTCAACAAAGTTAAATATTGCATTAGGGATGTCAGATTTTCCAGTGGAATGAAGTTGGCATTTTGTTTTTACTTGATGATGCAGCATGGATTTGAGTTGCTTTAGTCAGATCCAGTTCTAAAGTAATGAATAAGAAATATAACATTCCTATCAGCAGGGGAAATTGCAACAATACCAAGTAGTATGCTTGTTTCGATTGATCCCAGATGTGAAAGTTCTTATATCCTGTATGTTTTTGTCTGTTCCCAAGAGAATTAAATAGAACTGGTACAAGTTGCATTGTTTTGTTTGCCGATCGCCTCGAGTTAGTGGTGTTCCTTTCTCAAACCGGGAACAGTTGATTCTTCTTGATTTGCAAGCCAAAGTGTATTTCATGCTTTTTCCTGCATTTAGTCCATCTGCTTGAAACAATGTTCTCGGCTACTACTGTATGAGGTTTGTAGGTGACAATGAAACGTCATTGATTTGGGGAGGCAAGATGCACAGATGTAAATCATTAAACATCATCTCTTTGGTCAGTGTTTTGTTGAATTTCAGCTCAAATGTACATGCCCATTCCCTCTCCACCCTAGGTCTAGAGAGCTGCTCCAGCGGCGCCCACTCTGCTTAAACTGAACTCTTCCCTCCCATGGACACATCACAAAAATGATCAGACTTGGCAGACTGACACCTGGGTACTTTCGTCTCCTCCAGGTATAGTTGTTTGTTAGCAAGTTGGTGAACCTTTTTGGCTCAGTCACTTTGGCCCTGTTCACACCTGACATTGTCATGGGTGATCCGATCACAAGTGATCAGCTCTAAGTACATCAATGTACACACGGGTTCCCGGGTTCCCACACTTCCCCACTCTATATGCATATGAACACATATAACATTTCCTTTTGCAAAGACCAAATGCAGTGTTGTTTTGAAGTGGCGGGAGGCAGCAATGCACTTCCCACGACTAGTGTGCTGGAAATGGAAAGAAGTAACCATGCAAACAACAATACAGACTGGGCGTATAATTCCCTGTCATGTTCCTTCTAGGCAAACCAAATAGCTCAATGTGTTTGAAAGAGTTAGGTAGGCTACTTCCACTTACGGTACGTAGAGGATGTCAGGTGAGAAGGCTCAGGACTCATTACCCTACACACCGCTGAAACAATGTGGCCATACTGTATGTGGCTCAGCGCACCTCCAACTGTGGTCTGAGCAAACATGTCGGCCCTCATTTATCAGTCTAAGGTAGAAACCAGAGCAGATCCAAGGAACTTCTCCAACTGTCTCAAACAAGAGGAGAACCACCTAGACACATGTCAGGTGTGTCCTGGACGGATGATGGTAGAATACATGTAATTGCCTATACTTTGTATCTTACAAAGTATACAGCAGGGCTATTCAACTCCGGTCCTGGAGGGCTGCAGCCTGCATGTTTTAGATCTATCCCTGCTCCAACACACCTGATTCAAATGAATAGGTCATTATCAGGCTTCTAACTACCTTGAATCAGATGTGTGAGCAGGGAGAGATCTAAAACATGCTGGGTGCGGCCGACCAGGACCGGAGTTGAATAGCCCTGCTAAACAGTATAACCTTTTTAGAATCGGCTATTTTTTGTTTGTTCATTTTTCAGATTCAGCATTTAAAAAGAACCTGAAAAGTATATTGCATAAATACAATGTACATACATTGTCTGGTTCCTGTAGGCTAGTGAATAACCTACCTGCAAAAACACTAGTAGTATGTGAATCAGTGAATGAGACCGTGACTGCATATAGCAGAGCAGAGAATATATTCCTATGGCTGTCTGTGTCAGATGATCAAATAACACCATGTTAACTTGTGTTATATAACAGAACCCCACAGGCCAAAATAATGTATCTACCTGTCTGGCATGTACAGTAGTAGGCTACAGGCTATAGTTACCCATGCTGATGCTAGACTGGCTTTACGAAATACTGTCAAATATTTTGACATAATCTATATATTTAAATGAATATGTTGATGCACAGGCTACACGTACATGCCTGTCAGACTAACGCCTGGTCTTAAAACAACTCAGATACAGTAAGGAAAAAAAGTATTTGATCCCCTGCTGATTTTGTACATTGCCCGCTAACAAAGAAATGATCAGTCTATAATTTTAATGGTAGGTTTATTTGAACAGTGAGAGACAAAATAACAACAAAACAATCCAGAAAAAAACGTGTGTCAAAAATGTTATAAATTCATTTGCATTTTAATGAGGGAAATAAGTATTTGATCCCCTCTCAATAAGAAAAATGTCTGGCTCCCAGGTGTCTTTTATACAGGTAACAATGTTAGATTAGGAGCACACTCTTAAAAGGGAGTGCTCCTAATCTCATATTGTTACCTGTATAAAAGACACCTGTCCACAGAAGCAAGATTCCAAACTGTCCACCATGGCCAAGACCAAAGAGCTCTCCAAGGATGTCAGGGACAAGATTGTAGACCTACACAAGGCTGGAATGGGCTACAAGACCATTGCCAAGCAGCTTGGTGAGAAGGTGACAACAGTTGGTGCGATTATTCGCAAATGGAAGAAACACAATATAACTGTCAATCTCCCTCGGTATGGGGCTCCATGCAGTGATCATGAGAACAGTGAGGAATCAGTCCAGGACTACACGGGAGGATCTTGTCAATGATCTCAAGGCAGCCGGGACCATAGTCACCAAGAAAACAATTGGTAACACACTACGCTGTGAAGAATTGAAATCCTGCAGCGCCCGCAAAGTCCCCCTGCTCAAGAAAGCACATGTACATGCCCATCTGAAGTTTGCCAATGAACAGTTGGTTTGAAGGTTTGAGTTGCCAAACGTCAGCCTCCAAACCTTAATGACTTGGAGAAGATCTGCAAAGAGGAGTGGGACAAGATCCTTGCTGGGATGTGTGCAAACCTGGTGGCCAACTACAAGACCCATCTGACCTCTGTGATTGTCAACAAGGGTTTTGCCACTAAGTACTATGAATACTATGTCATGTTTTGCAGAGTATATCCCTCATTAAAATGCAAATCAATTTATAACATTTTTGACAAGCGTTTTTCTGGATTGTTTTGTTGTTATTCTGTCTCTCACTATTCAAATAAACCTACCATAAAAATTATAGACTGATAATCTCTTTGTTAGCGGGCAATGTACAAAATCAGCAGGGGATCAAGTACTGTTTTCCCTCACTGTAATACTCTGCTGCACCAAAAGTAAGCTGACTCCACGAAATCGTGCGCGCACACAAGTTGAGACTTGACGTGAGATTTGATCGATGTCACTGCTCACGTCAAAATGTATAAAGGTTGACCTTTGTGTGGAATGGATCGTACGCAGTTTTAATAAATAAGGGCCATCGTGTTTTGTGCAATCTAACTTTTGTGCTTAGAGCTGGCCACTTGTGATCCGGTCACCCAAGAAATGTCAACAGATTTGGGTTACTTAGTTTGAGGAAGGTGTACACTGTAAAGGCAAAGCTGTATTGATGCTATGGTTGCAAAGTAAACCATGAACACAGCCCACACAAGAGTGCTGAGTGGCTCACTCTCCTCTACTCCTACCCTAGAGCTCTGTGTCCCACATGGCTCTCTACCCATCCTCTCTAGACCCATGTGCACACAAGATGGTGTTGTGAAGTCCCTATAATGCAATTTAGCGCTGCCTTTCTAAATGTTTTCAGATTTGCATGTAAAACATAATGTCCATCATGAATATACCTTTCATGGTTCAGGTTTAGATGTAGACTATAACAAGGAAATTGACCATTACCATTTATATTCAGCATTTACAGTATACAGTAGACATTATATCACAATAATTGGTTATAATGATGTACCCAGATGGGCAACACAACCTCCTGTATGTCCCGACCAACGATATGCCATACTCTACTATCTAATATTAAGAGACATGCAACAACCTAGTTTTCCCTTTTTGTAATATTATTACTGCTGACAATTTTCATGTTTAGATGATGAATAACTTAATTTTAGTTTAATCCAAGTTTAGACAGCGTGAAGACCTTACAGAAAGCCCCTTGTAGTTTAGCATTGGATCTTTTGAGTACATTATGAGTACACCTCTGTCAAGGCAGGAAGACAGAGTCGTATCGAGTAGAGTGTCGTTGCATGAATGTGTCCATAAAAGAATCTGGGGGTAGGGGCAGCTAACCTCTACATTCCCCAGCCTAAAAGTGTATTCTCTAGTGTATCCAAAAGACTTGAGAGACGCCGGACCCCATTTTCACTTTACTGGTTATATGAGTAGGAAGAATACAGTGGTGACCTTCTAAATGTTTAACTGCTTGTACATGCACAATGTGGGACTAATGAAGATTAGTGCTGGGGGACAAAAGCATTAGATGGCACACGTTACATTTAGAACTTGACTTGCTGTTGACAGTACAAGCGGTAGCGAGCTCCGTGTGTTAACACTAGACCTCATGCCACGTGGTGTTAACTGTGCCCAGAGGCAGGTGGCTGGTGATGTGCGGGCCCAGCCACAAGACCGGGCTGTCGACCACATGGCCATGATGCTGGCCATCACAGGCCTGGGCCTGTCCTACTACAGTGCCAGGCAGATGACCGACACGGGCCAGTCAGCCCGGCCCGTGACGTGAGCCTTCAGCCTGCCCCAGCACGACGTCTGGAGCCTCTGCAGGCCGCTGAAGGAGGACACGGGGGTGGAGATTCACATGTGCACTGCTCCATTCACACTCACATTCAGGCGCCCTCACAGTTAATTCCAGGCTGTAGCTAGGGTCGTCATTGTGTTAGTCAGGATAGTCAGGGTGTCAAAGGTTTCACAATGTATTCTCCCTATTGTTTAGGTGGGCACTTAAGCCAAGGTACATATATGTGAGATGCTGAATCATGCCTATCCTTGTAGCATGTGATGTTTGTGTATGGGGTGACTGTTGTAGTGATGTCCTCTTTTAATTTTTATTAAGGGAATGCACTGTGCATTTGAGATGTACAGTGGTGCAATGTAAAGCCTGGCCCCGGTCTAAAACGGGGAGGAAATGTGAAATTAACACTTTATAATGATTTCTTTGTTTCTGTTTTTGGTTTAGTTTGTAGTGGGGAAACGCACATCTGTTACCATAGCAACAGAAGTAGTTTAATTGACGACTCAATAGTACGTATTCAATATCTGTTAGACAGAGTTTACTATTTGCACAGTGTAACAAATGAAGCAGGACACCACACTAAACTCTGCTGTCCTTCATACTGTTTAGGAGTCTTTATTGGTGGCTTCATAGATTAGAGATATCAAGAACTATTGTTTGTGATGTACTACATGACAATGCAAATATTTTGCATGGGTTTTTAGATTATTATAAGCAATATTAATGAAACTACATGACTCGTTGATTATAATTAACTGTGTTTATTTGTTTTGTACTGCTTTTAATAAAGCTGTGACTATTTTGAATAACATGACAGTGGCAGTGAAATAATTCAGAACTCAGAACAGTATGTGATACTGTCTGCACACAAGAGGACGTGGTCAGCTTGCTACAAAGTAGATGTCAGGAAATGGAACATAATGATTAGTCATCCATCTTATCTGCAGTGCCGACACACACACCACATCAACTGAATTGGAAACAGTGGTTGTGAACTTTGTTTGAGGTGGTGCTCAAACCATAACAAATAAAAGCATTTCAAACAGTACGGTTATGTAGGGCATTCCGCTCTTACCCCAAGCTCCACCCCTCTCTCATCCTAATGTCATATTGTGGTCTAGATACTGTTTTGACCATATAGACAGATGTGGATTAAAGCTGATGGGAAGCGGTTTTAACTGTAGAGCTCATTAGGTTTTATAGCTCATGACGCACAGTTTTTGACACTTGTGTGGGTAGGTTCTTATGAGGTTTTAATGCCTCTCATTTGACAGTAGAGTTAGTGAAGTATAGGGGAACATTATGAATTAGCATGGAAGGGTCCTGGGTTTGATTTCTGCCCGCCAAATTAAGTATGTAAGTAACAACCTTGTAACCAAAGTAACAACCTTGCTTTGCACCGGAGTAGGCTGGATGGGCTCCACTCAGTGTGAAGAGAAACAAGCAGGTAAATATACTGGACATCTTTAACCCTATAACATGGGTGTTTGTGCATCCAGATGTTTGTGCAGATTTCTCATGTGCTATAAGAACATTCACTAGTTTTAATGTGAAGTCAGGGTATGACTCCACAACAGTGCAGTTTTATCTTAAAAACATTCTACTGGACATTCCTGAAGTCAACATGCCAATGTTTATGTTTTTGTCTAGTATACTGTATATTGGTATTGATTTCATGCTATATTGTTGGATTTATCACATTTCTTACACTGATGAACACAAACATTATGACCGGCTGCCTAATATGCTCTGGGCCACCAAAACAGCTCTGACCCATCATGGACTCTAACTCTGGTATCTGACACAACTGCGTTAGCATGAGATCCTGTATGTTGTGAGGTGGCGTTGGCTTCTCTTCTTCATATAGCCGTTTCCCTAAACGGCTCACGTGTGTGTCCATTGTAGTTGCTTATGATGGTGAGCCTGGTCTGGTCTGCAGCTATGCAGCACCTTACACATCCAGGAGCAACATGTTTGTAACCGCCATTCTCGTTTTCTGTGCCTGGTGCAACAGCCCTTGTTTTCCTGACACATCGATGGGCCTTGGGAACCCTACACCCTGTCATCATTGTGTGTCTGTCCTGTCCTCAGTCAATAGGTACTCACCCCTGATCAGGAGCACCCCCACCAGCTTTGAGACTCTGACACAGTTGTCTGTCAAAGTGGCTCAGGGCTTTATACCCGCCCACTTGTCCACATCCAACATGTTGATAATACAGTGCATCCCAGACCTTGTGTTGTTGTTATCTGCTTCACCTGTAACCATACATAGGGAATTGATGGACAGCAACTTTGATAGTCAGATTGCTTTAAATAAAACGATATTAAACTATACAGTATGGAGCATATGCTTGTTTAGAATGGGTTAGTAATGGGGAAGGAATTCACCACAGGGTCCTCTGGTGCGAAATATTTCAATATTCAAATATACTTTCTACAGCAACAGTAATATTATGGTTAGAGGGAAATGCAGCAATGTCCTCCCCTACACATTCCAAGTACATCGCTTGCCACATAAACATGGCCCCTCCCTCTCATCCACTGTTCTTTTGTCTGGTTGGCTCAGAAATAGGCCAAACTGGGTGACGCATCGCTGGCTAGCCAATGGTCCAGGTCGTGTCCTAAGTAGCGTCCACATAACGCCAATGTTGCGTTTCTGCCCAGTGATGTGCAAGGCCAAAAGATGTGTCATTTGTGTGTGAGTGTGTGGGCAGGGGCCACGTGACACCCACCCAGCCAGGTCTGAGGGCAACACGGAGGCACATCTGTTGGCGGTGGAACATGTGACCAACCCGCGGTGGAGGAAGATATGCGTAGGAAAGCATGCGCCAAACACGATGCTGTTCGGCACCTGATTACACAGCATGATGTATACCCAGTTATCAAAAACACAGCCTCAAATAGACAAGACCATAGGCTGTATATTTATTTATTCAAGAAGACCGCGCTGTACTGTCTCAGGCCGTTGCCATCTTTGCTGTATGTCCTATCAAGTCATGCCATTTATTCTGGTTTCACAGACATAATCTGATGTACATTCCTATGATCAGTTATGTCATTAGAGGCATATATAGTGAATGAAGGACACACGTGACCTCTTAATGGAACACACCATGCCCAAACATGAGCTTCCTGTTAATGCCCTCTTACGCTCTAGCTGGCACTGTTGGGGCAGTCATGCTGAAGAGACCGCTGTGCACGTGCCGAGTCATGTGACACGTGAGGTGATAGGAGGCTAGCATGGACCTGGGGTAGCTTTTGTTGTGACTGGTGTCTGAATAGGCTGTCTGGTCTGGGGAGAACAGAGCGACACACTGTTCCTGCCATTGCACCGATAGTCACCCTGTTTATTCATAACCTTGGTGCTTTTCATTGAAGTTGTGTTTTCACCAATTGATGAAGTTGTACACTGGAGGGATGGGTCAAAATAGAACATAAACCTTAATTATGTCCCACAATAAAATACACAACCTACTCTCTCCTACACTATTTACAGTATTGTGTTATTTATTATGATTTTAAATTAATTTTTTCACACATTTTTGTCCATCCATCCTCCCTCATCCGCTTATCTGTTAGTCGGGTCGCGGGGGCAGCAGCTCCAGCAAGGGACTCCAAACTTCTCTTTCCCGAGCCACATTAGCAATCTCTGACTGTGGGATCCCGAGGCTTTGGCCTTAAGGCTTGCACTGTACGGCTGTTGAGAAAGCTTCAGAAGAACATCGATCTGGCTCGGAAGAAGATCAAGCCGAACATCTCCATTGTCAAGCGGATGCTGTCACACCAGCACTTTTACATTGCCAATAAGATGGTTCACTTGTCAGTCCTCAGCCCCTCCTCCTGCCAATAATCAGCCTCCCCTTTTGGAATAATCCTGTAGCTCAAAATGTTCATTATGACACAAAATACTAGACCTTCTTAAGAGGGAAACGTGCTTATATGTACAATATATTTTACACTGCTGCTCTCAAGTAACTGAGGACTCAATGTTGGAGGACGAATTGGATGGGGGGGTATAGGAACATAAGCTTGCTGGGGCAATAAGCCTACATTTAAATGTTCTTATTCTATTTTTTTTTTGCTCTCTCATATCCTGTTCCTCACACAGTCATGATTTACACCTGTCCTGAATGCCATGTGTTTGCATTCTATTTCTAACATCCCTATAATGTATCGAAAACATTTGGTCTCTTCATGCTTACAAAGGGGAGTTCACAAAGTGTATGTTTTTATATAGATTATATAGAAGTTTTTATGGCTTGTGTAGAAGACATAGAAGACATGTTTGCAGTACTCTGTTAAGTATTTAGAGGTGCAGTGTTTATATGATGTTGCGAGTATGTGTAATTTGAAGTTACTCAAAATGCTTGAATAACTTCCCCACACACACACACACACACACACACACACACACAAATCAATATGTGTCCATTTTGCCTGACCACACTTCTATTTCCGATTCTGTCAGTGCCAAATATAAACAACAATATATATACTGT
>JAODOY010083887.1:0-14843 GCA_025399855.1 Forbesichthys papilliferus | reverse complement strand
CTCCTTCCCCCTCTCCTCTCCTCCCCCCCCCCACCTCCTTCCCCCTCTCCTCTCCTCCCCCCTCCCCCTTTCCTGTGGGGCCCCCTCGTGGGCACGAGCAGTGAACCATTGGGGGGTGGGGGGGGGAATCGAAGTGTCCTCCTTTCACACAAACACGAAAACACCCCCGGTGCAGTGTAGTGGTACTTCTAGAAGAGCACTGCCTCTTGTTGTGCTTGAAGCAGACTTTTCTTCAGTCAAGACAAGAATTAACCAACGATGAAGTTCTAACACTTTATAAACTTCACCTCCAGTTATAGCGAGCCACATACAGTATGCATGCATTCATTACAAATCTATGTCTATGTCTAAGTCTGTGAGTTCCTTTGGGCGGAAGTGTTAACAATTTCTTGCCATTTCCTGCAGTTTGATGGTAGGAAATTACAGCTTGTGGAGGACTATAATTGCTGTACCTGCCAGTCTGTGCATAGCTGGAGCTGTTTTAGTGTGCTTCTCCCCCAACTGGAACACCGCTCAGAGTGACAGCTTGAACAGAAAGGGATTTATCCACCTCAACATCTGATGCCAGTGAGTCAGTGTGAGTGGGTTGGCGAAGAAGACTCCTGATGCATGCTGGGAAGAGAGAGGAAAAACCAAGTATAGTCATCTTGCCGGTTGCGGGAAAAAAAAAAAAAAAGAATTCTGTGCGTACTCAAGTCATGGTAATGATAGCATTGCGGTCACCGTTCATTGCACTCACTGCTAAAGTGACTCAGCGGTGAGCCAGGCTTTAACAATCAAAATAACAGTTTGTTTTTCGTTTTATTTTATTTTATTTGTAACGCTGGTTGCAGCTGTTTTCCTCAATTTGCTCAGACATCTGAACTGATAGGACTGTCAGGATCGGTACCAACTCATTAGGCCATTCGTTATTCTTCTTCTGTTGTTGTTGGTGTGGTGGTGGTGTAAACGTTTCTATGGCTTCATGGCAGTCGTTGATCAGAGCCTGTATTGCAGTGCTTTGACAATAGGTGGTGTGCAAATGAACACAGGTGCCATTTAAATGTACCATTGCGATTGGAGAAGGATGTAGTTGTGTAAATGCCCTCATCCACAATTAAAGTGTAACTGCTCCCCAGCGCTGAGCCTGACTCCACCCATTCCAACTTTGATAAATGCGTCAAGCATCCGAGTGATTGGAGGCCCGAGGGGCTATGTTAAAAATTCCTGTTTCTCAAAAAATCTGCATTTTATGTGCTGAAAACAGAACCACATCATATCTGTGAAAAATGTGTGGAGGAGCTGAGTGAGGAGAGGGGAGGGCCTGAGAGGGGGACCCCTATTAACATTAACGTAACATTTTAATTTGATGACGTATGAACGTACCATTTATTATCTGAAATTTACATAAATGATCTGTAAATTCACAAGTTGTGACGTGTTTCTCTCTCCTTGCCATGTGGTGCACGGCGAAGGCTAGGATATTGTTGGCGTGTGCGGTCTGCACCACTTTATTTTGACAAAAATGTATTAGCTTTCCAGTTGCTTGCTTACATCTTTAATATGTGCTCTGCCCCCTTGATGAGCTACAGTCTACTTCTATAGAGGTAGAATGGGTGTGCTGAACAGCGCAAGCTAAAGGTTTTCATCCAGGAGCAGTCAATGAACTGAACAGAATCAATCACGTGAATCAACACAGAATCAAAAACTCTGTATGTCCTGAACTATGTGCAACCGTGGCACAACACTGCTTCCGTGTTTTAAAATACTTTGTGCTCTGATTCATTATTAATGAATTAATGTATTGATTAATGTGGATGACTGTGCATGTTTGAGTATTTATTTGTGCATACTATTGTCTTTTAAAAATGTGTTTGCACAGCACAGCACGTTTCATTGTACATAAACTTGCAATGACAATAAAGAAACCTAAATAAAGTTCCAGAATTGAATTCTCCCGTGTAATGACCAGAGCTGAACGGGTGAGTCACAGTGGTTGTTATGGTTATTGACCCTCCCCCCCACCGCTGTTGAGGTCAAATCGGTCCCCCTTGCCTGCCAGCATCCCAGACTTCCTGTCGGCCAATGGGAAGGGACAAGAGTGCCAACTGGCATCCTTCCGCCTCGTCAGACCTCCTTTGCTTCACTTTGCTCATTCAGAAGCTTAGTCTTCTCTCTCTCTCTCTCTCTCCCTCGCTCTCTCGCTCTTAACATTACATGATAACACAGCAGAGGAAAATATGTACATTAATAAAGGAATAGATTGATAGAAACCAGGAAAATTAATACATAATAATGCAAATTGATATAAGGAATATATTGGGCATTACATGTCAAGCACTGTCCCTCATCTTGTGGCAGGCGATAACATAGCGTGTGGCCAGTGCACAGCTTCCCGTGTCGTCTGTCTGTCTGTCTGTCTGTCTCGTCTCTACAGTGTTTTTGTGTCTACCTGTACTGCAGAGTACAGTATTACAGTGGAATAGAAGCAGCTGACATATTATGTTTATCATTCCAGTTCTTTCTATCCCTTCATTTTGTGTCTTGTTTATACTTCAAACCGAACCGCAGCGCCGAACCGCCAGATTGTTGTCGGATCAGACGGCCTCCACATGCAGGCTCAACATCAAGCAGGGATATAACTCCCAGAATTCAAAGCAAACCTTTAAACCGGCAAAGGCCGCTAATCAGCTCAGGCTTAGGCAACTGATACTTCAAGACAAACAGAGATCGCTATTTCCTATGCTAGTTTAGCGTTGGCTGTCTGTAAGATGTGCTTTAAACATTCCAGGGACTCTTTACAAAACCAGGCTTTTAATAGGAGTTCACTGTAGTACAGTATTTTCCTGATACTTAAGGTAAACCCATATGATTATAGTCCCCATCGAGACACTCGAGAAATGAGAGGGTTATATTGAAGTTATCGCATACAATATCCATTTAACTGTACTCTTGGTGGGTTTTGTACGTGCAACAGGCATCGTGTGCTTTAGTAAGATTGCATGTTTGTTTTTTTAAAGAGGCACTAGATAGATATAGCTATGTGGACGATATTCACTGTAGTTTAGAGCTGGGCTATATATTATATCACCCAGATAAGACGTTTTCCTGCGTTATGACTTTGTGTATATCTCCACTGTACACCCTGAAGGATTTGAGCGCGTTTATTGTTAAGTCAGCACGTTTTCATCTTTAATGGCGATGTCAGAGAGTAAGGCTGCCCGCGGACCAGATTGCCTTCTCTGACACTTTTCTCTTTCACTCTGTGAAGTTGGAGCATTTGCTGGCAGCTGATTGGGTCGCAGTTGCCGCATGTGGTATCAAAGACATATTGAAATGTATTTTATCAACACAACTTCCTTCTGGTTTTCCTTTTATGTATTGCAGTGTAATTCCATAAAAAATCCTATTTTATACGTTTACTAGGCCTAGCTGATACAAACTTCATTTCTGCTATTGTTGCATGTACGGTGCTATGATACCACTTCCATAAGACATTATCGTTCCATAGAAAACAGGATGGATGAGGAACTAGCCAGTGCTGTATGCAACCGACAGATATCTGCATCAGAATCGGATATAGTATTTGCACATACAAGGAATTTATCACGGTGTAGTAGGCTGCAGTATCTTGGTTATACAGACAATCCTAATAAATAAAGTAAAATATAGTAAGTAAGAATACAATATAGAATAAAACATGTCATAAGATGTTTTTTTTCAAGAACGGGTTTGGAGACCGCACTGTGCTGGCTCTGGTCGTCGCCATCTTTGCAGTACCTGACTCTGCCTGTCACTCCCTGCCATCCAAAATAATGGGATACATGTATGGCTCAATATCGTTTCAACTGACGAGTAGTTGTATAGAGATTCAACACTCGTACAGTTGTCGTGAACTGGGATACCATCTTGCACACACCTTGTCCAGCTGCTGTGCGGCCAATCAGAGCGAAGCTGCTTTACTGCTGCTTTATTGCTAGTGACATAGGCTGTTTCTCAATATGCGTTCTAATTTGTTCTTGCGTTCTTGTGAAACGTCATCATTCACAGCCAAGTGCTCATTCAATTCACAGGTTTGCATCTAGACAAGAACGGATAAAATACCCGGAAGTGTTCTCGATTTACGGTTTTTACCAAGGATGCATCCACTTGTGTGTGAACATGTCCGCGGAATATCCCAGAATGCATTTCGAACCAACAAGCGGCAATGGCAGTCGAGAAAACACACAATACAAGCTATACTTCTCGAAATACTACTGTACAAAATACTGTCTTAAGGGTTTTGAAGTGAAAATATATATATATTTTAACTTCAAATCTGTGAAGTCTGTCAATTTATCAAGATAGAGTCTAGTTTAATATTTGCTACAACAATTTTGTAGATGTGAGGTCCTGCTTACTACAGACCGGGTACAGCCATGATACCCCTATCAAGCGCTCAGTGTTGTCATCCCTAGGTGTTGTGCAATAGCCTAGAACGAGAGCCAAAAATATGCATCTCAATCTAGATCTATCCTCGCGTTCTTGCAAGACCATTCTCTGAAGGACACTTGGCAAGAACGTACCTCTCTAAAACACAAGTATGTACCTACAGTAGCGTTCTTGGAGTTGAGAAACAGCCTTAAAATCAGACGAAAGAGAATGGCTAGGGACTTTGTCTGTCAAAAGCTGTCAGTTTCCATCAATCTTTACCATGATGAACTAGTGTCACTTTTATCGTCAGTGCAGCGCCTTCAATTAGACAAGTCAAGGGCCGACTGCACTAGCCTGGTTTGACCAGACCCAACCTTTACCAAAACGCTACTCAGTGAATGTTGAGTTAAGCGCAGTAATCTGAATTGGGACTGAATCGGGTGCCATGCTCTTAGCCAACGTCTGTTGGCCGTCATTTTATTCCACCGCACCACCCTTGATGTGGAGGGATAGCAGACAATATTGTGCACTTATAAAAGGGTTTGGGCCATAATTTGTTATATTTCGTTTTAACAGATCTCGATCTAGTATATATTTTGAAATGTATACAAATACAATATGTGTAATGCTTTTTTGACCATAATATTGTTTCAGCATTTATGCTGAATATGTCCATATTCAGAGTACAATATGCATGTTTATGTTGGGAAAATATTGCATACATGACATAAACAGTAAAGTAATTCCCCTTTTGGTTTGCACAGATATTTGACTTGGATAATAGCTATTAAAAATCTAATGCTGTACAAGAAACCATTTTTATTTCAAATTGAAATATGCAAATGTAAAAATCTGGACTCAGCGATTTATATTTTTAGTGTGTAGATACAATTATTCACTTCACTAATGATAATTCTATTTGTGACTATATAATCACACAGCGGAGTGACTGGGTGTCTCTTTGAGACAATGCATCTTCTCCAGCCTTGCTGTTGGCCACGGTTGATTAACAGTGGATGTAAATGTAAGTCCTCTTCCCTGCCAGATATGGAAATGCGAGGGGCCTCTGTCAGAGTAAGTTATCACTGATGCACTGGCATTTGGGAAATGGTGCCACGCATTCCCTGTGATTCCCCTCTCCTCTGCTCTCCTCCCATCCTCATCTGTTGGCTCATGTCTCTATTCCCCCGGGGGTTAATTAAATGCCCCAGCGGAGGGGTTGCGATGAGTGGTCGTTAGAGCTTTACAACCGTGGGCCCACGCCGTGCCCCAGGCGATGCCCTTTTTAATATTTAAAACTGTGTTCACCCGTTGATTTGCTTTCATCAGTAATGACTGCTTTATGAATAGAAACCGACATTAGTGTCACTTGGATGTCTTTGTGTTGAGCTGTGATACCCAAACAACAAGCTTACTAGAATTTGAATTTGTAAGCTCATCAAAGATTTACTAAAGTATTGCATTCACTTTACCGTGCCGTTGTGACAAAAAGAGAGCTGAGCCGGAAGGCAAAGCTCTCAATCTGCTGGTACTTTTTCGTTCCTACCCTCACCTTTGGTCATGAACGGTGGGTCATGACCGAAAGAATGAGATTGCGTTTAAGTGGCCAAAATGGGTTTCTTCAGGAGGGTGGCGGGCGACTCCCTTAGAGATAGGGTGAGAAGCTTGGCTATCCGTGAGGAACTCCGAGTAGAGCCGCTGCTCCTTTAATGTAATGTGCCATTCGAGGTGGTACGGGCATCTAGTAAGGATGCCCCCTGGGCGCCTCCCTTGGGAGGTGTTACCCGACATGTCCAGCTGGGAGGAGGCCTCAGGGAAGACCCAGGACTAGGTGGAGAGATTATATCTCCACACTGGCCTGGGAAACGCCTCGGGATCCCCCAGGCAGAGCTGGTTAATGTGGTTTGGGAAAGGGAAGTTTGGGGTCCCCTGGTGGAGCTGCTGCCCCCGCGACCCGACCACATATAAGTGGTTGACGATGGGGGACTGAAGATGCAGGTGAGCGAGGTGGGGATTTTTGGGGGAGAGGTATCACTGTGGATGAGACAAGACTGCCTTTTTATCTGTCGTTACCTTTCTTTAGCCGTGTTTATCTGCACGTCATCCTTCCCGTTTTCCATTTGTAGTTTGTCTCCCTGTGACACAAGGCATGAGTTAGTGCAGTGGTCTCGCGGGGGGGGACATTATCCTCTTGTCTGTATTGGTAGTGGTGTTTTCACCTGCATAATATCTACACATATAAAACTGGCACGAATATAATACCTGGGCCGAATTACAGGGTTGCCACCATCACACTTTCCCCCCCTGCAACATCATTGGAGCCAGAGACACAAACTAATACAACGAGCAGAAACTATTGGCCTGCCGCTCTGTGTCACGGCAACAGTATCCACGGTGAGCAACTCGGCATCTCTCCCCATGCTTGTGTAAAAGGGTGCTAGCATTTTGGAGCCAAATCAAACGGGCTGTTTGATCAGCGGAAAGTCTTAAATGTGGCGCTACTAGATGTGATAATTCTTTGCACTAACGCGCCCCAGCTTTGCACGGTGTGCGAAGTGTGGTGTATTTTGTTGTTCATTTATACACTCCATTTGTAAAGCTGTCTTTGTTTGTGTGTGTGTGCGCGAGCGTGTGCTTGTGCATACGTGCATATATGAAGCGTCAGTGTCCTATATGGCTGCAGGCCTATAAAACCTACAAGACGTTTGATGTTGCTGTACCTAAATGATACAGATAAATAGCTAATACAACAAACTGCCAAGTTCAACTTTAAAAGTCTTAAGCACCACGGGGCATAAAAAGAAACATTTTCTAATAAAGGATCCTGTTAAATTACACAGCTAAGCAACATAAAAATAAAAAAATAAAGCATAACATGTCTATTTTGATAGTTCCTCTGAGAAACACAGATTAACACAATTTATTATAACGTAAGAAAAGAAGGGATGGGTCATTAATGCCTTGAAGACAACGTTTTCTTTTGGGGGGAAAATGATAACATCCATTTTCATGAGCAGTGTTATTTTATTCATAGAGAACACTTTGTACATAAACTATGTGTGTAAAACATTGACTATTAGACCCAGCGTCACATCAAAGGTAATTGCTTGTTTGGCTGTGTGCGCGTGTGCGTGCGTGCCTGTGTACCCATCTGCATGATTAGGAGAGTAATTTGCGTGGAAAAGAACAGATTTTTGTAGAAGTGAATCTAATAGGATCGGGGTATCTACGTTCCACTATGTGTGTGAGTGTGTTGGAGTGTGCGTTAGAATGGGGTTAATGTTTAAAAAAAAGCCCTGCAGATGCTGTATACTGTAAGAACGTTGAAGTAACGTCTACACCGCCGAGAAAGGGGGGGGGGGGGGGGGGGAGAGACGGAGAGGGGGAGAGAGGGAGAGGGGGGGAGAGAGTTGTTTTAGGATTAGAGTCGAGCTGTGGGTGAAATTCTCTGTAGACACACTGACTCACGCTGGCTGATAAACCAGTGAGTACACTTCACAGCACACGCGCGCAGGAACAGGGAACACACACACTCAATTAAACAAAAAGACACAAAATTGAACAAGCAAACACACACACACACAATTGAAAAATTATTTAAAAAAACAGGCAATTTAACAAAACCACGCACAATGTGACAAAAACACGCGCACACAGACACACAGGACTACACATCTAGGTGACGCACGGCTGACCACAGCCTACCAGCCTACGTAAAAACACACGCTGAAGGTATTAGCCTCTACCGCACCTGCGTCTTAGCTAGCACAACGACGCCGTCAGCCACAATGCGATGATTTGTTATTAGCGTAACACCACTGAAGAAGAACCACCACTTCAATAAATGACACCAGCGGCGTTTGCCTGCTTGGCTAGTTAACCAGGCTAGCCGTCAGCAGGAAGTCTGGTTTTCTTTTAGAAAGCCTCTGGCTGCCTCTTCAGCCAGGAGCTATCCCAGCGTTTATCATCCGGAAAATGCATGCTCCCCTGAATCCCGATGTTAAATTGGCCCTCTCGAGCTGCAGGCTCCCACAATGGCTGCCAGCCACCCCCCTCCTCCACCCGTTCACCCCCGGTCTGAAGGCGGTTGCATTTACTTCTGTCAAACATCCTCGGGGGGCCTATAGATAGGAGATGAAAGGTGCACATGTTAACTGTACGTCATGTTAGGCCAGGAGGTGGAAATGTAGGATCCGTACAGTGAATGTTAGCCCACAGAGGGGGAGTTTGATTGTGTATTCATCAGGAAAGCAGATTTCAGAGTGCTGAGGTCAGAGAGAGATAGTCAGGCCTACTGTATAAACAGTGTGGGGATGTTAATAAACCCCAACTAAGTCGACGTTGGCCGTCTGCCAAAAGTAGGCGCTGTAAAAAAATTCAATATTTAAACTATGTTGTCTTCCCATTTCCTCTCTGAGGAATCATCTGGAATTCCTCCCTGAGGAATCATCCCACACAAACACGTCACCCATTTAAAGGTAGGGTAAGTCATTGAGAACGCTTGCTAAATTCAAACTCTAATCAAAACAAAAACACCCATCTCCTTTCAATGTCATAGGGTGCTCGCTCAGAAGCTTCACTCCAAACATTATAAAAGCATTGCAAATGCTAGGATATTGTTGTCTGTTTGTGATTCTGTTTTTGGAGCCAGGGCTGTGTAGAAGAACCAGATTTTTTATTTCTTTCAGCGTACATAGAGAACGATAAGCTAGCGAACTGCGAGGAGACATTTTGTGAGTTTGAGAAAAAGTGTATTAGCTTCCAATCAATTGCTATACCTTTAAGCTACTAGGGGGGAAATAGCACTTCATATGTGACAGCATTGCCACATTTAGCCACACTAGCATTTAACTGCAGCGTGATGATCCAGCACCGTCCACGTGTCCATGTGACACATGAAAATCAGTTATTTCAGTGGCCCGAGGGCTGCATAACCCCTTGGGGCGAAATTCTCAGCAGATGCAGGTGAAATATCGCGGCTCAGAGCCGTGACAATCTCAATTTGTCAATTCTGAGAATCACTGTTTTCTCTGTTCAGTTTGAATGACGGACACAGTTGCATATATCAGTTTTGCTGGATCCACATATGGTGTTATCTTGTCTAGTCGGATGGCGTCTAATGAGCCTTTAATGCCTGGAGTTGGTGCGAAGGCCATTAGGTCATCTTCGTTCTCACTGATATGGTTCCTTTGATGTGGCACGGTATATATGTGTGTGTGTGTGTGTGTGTGTAAATGGTCTGCATTTATGACGCTTTTCCAACCAACCGGCCGCTTGAAGTGTTGCACATGGTTGCCTCACATTAGCCCATTCACACGCACACATTCATACACCGATGTCAGCCATGCATGGTGCCACCTGACCACCGGGGGGAGCAGTTAGGGGTTAGGTGTCTGGCTCAAGGGCACCTCGACACTGGGAGGCAACAGGATGCAAAGCAGTAGCTTTCACCTGTCACCCTGCTCCTCCCACTGTGGCACTGCAGACAGGCGTGTGTGTGTGTGTGTGTGTGCGCATGCCTCTTCAGACAGCTGCCACCTTAATGATCTCAGGTGTTGTGGAGTGCAAGACGGGAAAGTCGCACTGTATTGAAACACATGCCTACTCATGCACGCACGCACACACACACACGCACGCACACACACGCACGCACACACACAATATTACAGGCCTACACACACACACACGCTTGCACACAATCACACAGACTCACACACGCATACATACTCACACGCACGCGCGCACATAAACACACGATCTTACAGGCCTGCACACACACACACACACACACACAGACAGAATCACACGTGCACGCGCCCAGACGATGGAAGGCAGACATCCACTGGTGTCTTCCATCGGAAGGTGTTGACAGCTTGTTGTGAAACACACAAGAGCTCTCTCCGGCTCCAGAAACACACCCACATCCCCCGGACCCTCGCAACACACACACACACACACACACACACACACACACACACACACACACTCACACACTCACCCACACACCCTTCTCCTAACACAGGCACCCCTCCAACTGCCATAATGCACCAGTACAAATGAAATGGCACTTGTAGGGTCCTGCCTCCTGCATTAACCTTTTCTGTCTCATCCTCTCCTCTCCTCTCTCTCAGACATCAGCTAATGTCTCGCTGTTCTTCCAACCGAGCTATTGCTGTGTGTTGTATATGTGTATATGTGTATGTGAAATTGCCTGCAACTCCCTTCCTGACCAGTAGTGGGCCGGCTGCTTCCCGTGGGGGAGCAGGTGGGCTTTGTAATCAGCTGGAGGCCACATGTAGCATCAAAACAGTCTCAAAGCGAAAGCAAGTCAGCGCTCTGATCAACTAAACGATACGCCTCTCATTTGCCAAACTGCCTGCCCCCCAGAAAGGGCGTGTTCACATTGTGCACTTTCCCCTTCACTGTCGGTGTTCTGCCACCCCAGTGTTTGCAGCACAGCACCGTTTAATGTGATGTTTAGTGCCCGTGTTGACTGTGTAATAGGATATCATGTGGTATAATACTGTACATTATGCACCATGCATTTATTTGTAGTGTGGCAGGGTTACCTTTGTTAATAATAATATAATAATCTTTATTTATATAGCACTTTTCAAGTGCTTTACAGAGAGGGAATACATTCGCAGTTGTGCAAACTCAGAATTAAACCACATTAATAAAAATGGTTAAAGGAATCAGATAAAAAAATTAATTAAAGAAACATTAAAACAGGTGTATAAAGGAATACAATAACGGTACATACCGAAATGACATGTAGTGTACGTAAAAACAACACCTTATGGCAGTGAAGGGAGTTTTTTATGTGTTAAGTTAAAATATCCACCATCTTTTTCCAGGACGACTTTGAGTCAATTTGACTTTTTGATGAAACCAAAACCTATTTGTTGTTGTTGACCTCCCACTACGAGAGTGACCTTCCTCTGTGCACCTCCCACTACACCCCCTCCCCGCACTTAAAGAGAACAGTCACAGACATGAGCAATGAGCTAAGGGTAATGCAAGGACACTTCTCGGACCAGGGACGGGTCTCCAGGGACGGATCTCCAGGGACGGGTCTCCGGGGACGGGTCTCCTGGGGCATCTTTCAATGCCACATTTGACAGACCACTCATAAATGAACTAACTTACAAAATTTATTACATTTCGATTTGCTAAATCTTGTTGATCTATCGACACCTATTGCACCCTAACCGTCCTGGAGGGGTGCATTCCTCTGAGGTCCCTTCCCAAGGTCCAAGGTCCCTTTTTTTCCCTGTGGGGTTTTAATGGAAGTTTCCAATTGCTTCCCCTCCCTTGGGGGAGGAGCAGGTTAAGGGGGTGTTGCTTGTTCCCATGTGAAATGCAGGCTGGTAGAGCCCTTTGAGACTGATATCTGATTAAGAGCTATATAAATACACTTGACTTGACTAGAGGGACAGAGATGTTAGCAGAGGTTTTGATCTTGGGGTGACATCACAGTGAGGAGTGTTTTAACTGACAAGTCTGTCAGATGAAGGCCAAGAGCACGCCACCACTGAAGTCGTGCTACTTGATTGGATGGTGTGAGGAGGACATGTGGATGACATTCTTCAGTGTGACACACAGGACACGGTGCTCCTTGTTTGATTAGTAACATTTGTGTGAGCTTCATTTGCTATTACTGCAAAATATTTAGCAGGTTTTTATTGTGTTGTGTTAAATAATCGGGACGAGCACTTTTGTATGCTGCCAGCATATTGAGCAACAATATAGCTTGCATTTGCCTTGTTTTGGTGTCCTAAGTGTTCTGGATGCCTGCATGAGTAAGTGTGTTTGTTGAATTCACATCAGGCAATTACATAATTTGAATACACATTTTTCTCATTGGACTTTATTGCAGCCAAAACATACCTGTTGCTTCAAATCCTAATGAAAATATGGTAATTTAATTTATTTAATATATATATATATTAATACAATTTATAATATAACTAAATACTTTATATTAGATATCATCAGGGTTGGGAAGTAACGGATTACATGTAATCAGTTACTTGTAATCTGATTACAAAAAAATTGTAACTGTAATCCATTAGTTACCAGATAAAATTTTTTTTTTATTAGATGATTACTTCTAGGACTACTTTCAAATGTAAAAGTTTGCAGAAGAAAATGCATAAACAATTTAATTACTCGTATTTACCTTTCATTAACGTCAATCAATAATTGAAATAAAGTCCTACTTTAATATCCCCTGAGCAACATAAACGGTAAAAAAGTAGAAACATTTGGCGCGCCAATGCAGTAAATTGCTTTGGATGGCATTTCAAAGAACAATGTTTACTGTGAAGTAATATATAAGTAATGGAAAGTAATCAGATTATGTTACTAAATGTAGGAAATACAAAAATTATGTTACTGATTATAATTTTAATCTGGTAATTAGTATTTGTAACGGATTACTTTAAAAAGTAACCTACCCAACCCTGGATATCATATGAGTATCGGCTATATAGTTTAACATGTGTGTCTACAGGACACCAAGCTGTGTTAGCTGCTGGACGTTAGCATGCTGGTATATACATGCTAACGGGTGTGTCTACAGGACACCAAGCTGCGTTAGCTGCTGGACGTTAGCACGCTGGTATATACATGCTAATGGGTGTGTCTACGTGTGTGTCTACAGGACACCAAGCTGCGGGAGCTGCTGGACGTTAGCACGCTGGCAGGCAAGATAGAGAACAGGATGCTAACGGTGGTGAGCGGGCCTGACATGGTCAGCATCACCTACCTCAACTTCATGGCCTTCCAGGAGGAGATTGCCAAGGTAACGTCTGCACAATACTGCTCTAATACTAATACTCCTCTGTATCTGTACTGGTACTACTGTCCTACTCTCAGGACACAATGTTGTGTTAACTCTAACATTACTACTAATACTACTTCTACCTCGAGGGCTGGGAACCAGGGGGGCGTAAGTGACATTTGTCCAACTTTACAGAAGGGCGAAAACCACATTTTAAAATTTACTTGTGCCTTTTTAGTACCAACATTTCATCTATCTCACCTACATGCATGAGCCCATCTGGTGACAATATGAACAAAGCATTACATACAGTTTAAAAGAAATAACAATCTATTGTGATCAAATAAAAATATAACATAAAATATCCTCACCAGATGCTTTCCAAATATACATTTGTCAATACCAAAAGGCCGTAAGTGCAGTTACGCCTGTTTGGCACCAACTGACTTAGTATGTAATGAATAACTTAAAATTTATTAAGAATTCACTTGTGCCCTTTTGGCAGTTAGAGCTCATCGAGAGCTTTAACTTGATATTGTATATCTCCGATGTGTCTCCAATATATCACTTACACCCCTCTCTGGTTCTCCCCCCTCGTATTGCGATCATTACTACCACGTACCAAACTACAACTATCAAAATTATGAACATACAAATACTAGTATTATGCAGGTAAAATGCAGTATAATATACAGTGCAATATTTTTTAACGTGTTTGTGTGATTGATGCGCGACACAGCACCAGGAGGTTATTAAGTAAAGTGCTAACACTGCGGTCATGTGGGGGTTTATTTTACTACTGCAAAATATATTTAGAAATATTATCATTCACACAAGTTATGCAGTTATTGACAAAAGCCACTTTCCGTTCATCCCCAGTCTTCAGAGGAGGCTGCTTAGACTTTCAATTAACTTGTCGTTTCTGCGGGTTAATTATGCGGTCTCATGTCATATCTGTACACATACTGTGTGTGTGTGTGTGTGTGTGTGTGTGTGCGCGTGCGCGTGCGCATGTCACACTGACCACAGGAATGGGCGGAGGAGCTGTTCAGCCTGGCTTCTAACCTCTTGGCTCACAACATGTCCAGAGAAGCCTGCCTAGAAAAAGCGTAAGGCTACCTGTATACACACACACACACACACACACACACACACACACACACACACACACACACACACACACACGATACATTAATACATCCATAACAAAGTCACTCGGCAGCCATCTTGGTAACGCCTCTGGGAAGATGCAGTATTTTGGGCTAACAAGATAAGGTCCCTATCCAAATGAATAAAGAGAGAGCCACTAATTCAATACCGGGACATAAAAACTGCATACAACCACCAGCCAAATCTGATTAAATAAACGGTTAAAAGGTTTGGTGGCTTTGCCCTAGAAGAAGGTTAAAAAAGATACATGCTACAGCTTCTACTACACATGTGCAACTGTGCGCTATTGTCAGTGCAACCACATAATTGGCATAATAGGTTACGGTTCAGTTACAAAGCAGACGATTGGCTCTTTGCGGGGAATTGGCGGGATATGTGCCTACAACCAGTATCTTTGTACACTACAGACTTCTCCCATAGAGGACTCTCTAAGTGGTCTGTCTCCTCTATATAATGTCTCTGGTACTTCTCACATAGAGTTCTATTGAGGACTCTC
>JAODOY010083886.1:0-14843 GCA_025399855.1 Forbesichthys papilliferus | reverse complement strand
GTTGGGCTTGTGGGTAGCTCAGGGACTCAGACTGACACATGGCTGGAAGACTGGCTTCTACGTTGTATATAGGTCACATAAGTCACTGGGTTAACTCCCACAGATAGTCTATTGAAAATGTGTAGTTTTTCCCTTTTCACATTGAGACTACCTAGAGCTTGCATTGCATATTAGCCTATTTTAATTTGTGCCCCATGTTAACATAAGGAAACCTAGTTTTTTGTTTGTGTAACGTGCCGATTCTTGGGGCTGTCCATTATCAATTTAGGACTATGAGCATTTCTTGGTCAGCATAGAACAAGGAGTCAGACAAACACTTGGATCTGCAACACGCAGCCTCCGTTTATTCGGCGGTCCCGCCAACCACACAATCAGACACCCTTCCTTCCCAGGACACACCCCCAGGAGGAAGTGATGTCAAATAATACAGGTAACCTTAGAGTATCGGGCACAATGCATAATATATAAGGACATTTACTTTGAGTGTTACATTTGTTACACTATATGTTGTGTTGCTTATGTTAAGCATTTGATGTTGGGAGGGATACAAATGACAACTTTATCATTTATTGACGTATGCTGTGTTTCGAACAGGCATCGACACAGTCAGCTACACAATCATTCTGTGCCATAGATCCACCCGCCTACGCCGCAACTAGAAATATCACCAGTTAACATGGTCACCACTTAAACTGTAACACCGGCGGTGTGACAAAGACTTGAAAACAAAACTCGAAAACGACAACAAACGACTCCCCTGTAGTCAAAATCAAGTTTTTGCGGATTTTGCATTGTTTTTGTACCATAGCATCTTAAACAATGTGAAGTGTTAAAAAAAAGTTTTGTGATTTACAGATGCTATTCTATATCTACGATATTAACCCCGAAATCAACAGAACTGGATGGCGACATTTACTTATGCATATTTGTCTCTTATTTTGAGTTTTGCTCTTTCCCTTCCCTGAAAAAGAGCTCTGTACCAGTACGACTGCCGACATCTTGAATGCGAGTACTGGTACTTGTAAACATATTTATAACTTACCCTTTACTGAAGTGTGTTGCTGGGGTCCAGATGCTAGTTTTTCTTTCATCTGGGTAAAAATAAACCATGCTGTCCGTTTGTGCGGCAGAGGGGAAGGGGGCTTCATAGATCATACTTACAGCCAATTTTACAGTTCCCACATGAATACAACATGATACACCCAAGGATACCGTCTGAAACCGATTGTGACAGCTAGTTAGAAACAATGATTTTAAGCATTTATTGACATGTTGACAGAAAACTATCCTAGTGATGTTTTAGCAATCAGGAATGATTTGAAAACTGAAATACAATGACTGCAATTCCCCTTTAACATAATGGCCTATAAAAAATATTTCAGTTTTATTAGAATGCATTAGATGCAAAGGCTTTTCTCAATGGAAAATATGTTTTCAATGGTCCCTGGTTCAAGTTTGTAAATCTTAAGCTTTTATTATGTGTGATAAATCTTCTGGTCCATTTAAGATATAGTCATAGAGCGCTTTTGCTAATTGCTATGTTGACACATGAATGCTTTAATTTGAGTCCATGTTATTTTCTTAGGTCATTTTCTGTCTCTTCTTAAAATATAAGCATGACTTTGTGCCTTGACCACTGAATAGTGGTGTGAAAAAACAGCCATCATTTTAAGTGTCCTCCCAGTGCACAACATTTTAACGTGAATTATATTAATAAAATTCCTATATTCAAATATAACATGTTTGAAGTCTAGTTCTGTGGGAAAAAAATGTTTGCCACTGTCTTCATATAGTAAGCTATGTGTTATATGCTCAGTCATATGTTCAGTACTGAAAGGTGTTCTTTGTGACATACATTACTGTATCTAACAATAGTTCACGCAATGTAAATGTTTAATCAAGAAACACAGCATCACATGTCTTATACTGTATGGGGTTGTGTTATTAAGATAACTGATCAAATGTGAAACTATAATAAAACACATGTATAGATATTTTCTCATTAACAAAACTCATGTCTTTATGTCTAATGTGCAAATGTATAATGGCACACATTTGAATAGGTAAAATAACTATATTAAATGTTAACGAATCAACGTTGTGAACATTAAACAATAGTTGTTATTCTGTCCTTGAAACACATTTGTGTTTTTGCTTCAGTTCCAACTCAGACAAACATTGAAAGTGGGGGTTATTCATTTCATATGAGGGAGACCTTATACACCTCCATTATCACAGACTTTGTTTTGGTCTTTTAATACTTCTACAGTGGTAAATTCAAAATTAATTATGCATGAATTTGATGCATAAATTACACTTACAGGACATCGCAAGAAGATAAAAAATAAAAAAAAGGATGAAAATGGAAATCAGAATCTATCAAAGGACAATGTCAAAAATCCTTTGGCGTGCTTATAAGATGGGAAAATAAATGTTTATTTTCGGGTCACTGAGAATGTTAATTAGAATAGGAATCATCACCCACCCCCCTCCCCCACCTGAGCTTGAATAGCTAGGCGTGCAGTGCTGAATGGAAATGGCAGCGCTAGCCCATCTCTGATGCATTGTAAATGACGAGTCTTCAACTCAAAGGACATTTTCAATGACAGGTTGGCTGTTCCTGTGAAGATTGCATCCTGCCACCCAGTAGCTTGGAGGAAGGATCACTGCATTATTGGGTTGTGGAACATGTGCTAACTGATTTGGCACAGGGACTCTAATAATACTGTGGTTTGTTTGGCCTAATATCCTAATATAACCACTAAATTACTTGGAACAAAAACACACGCATAGTATGTAAATGTAACCATGTGGCTGTTGGAAATCATTTCTGATCGATGGCATTACTTGATTCAATATGTGTGAAATGTCTCAGTTACAGTAATGTGTGCTTTGTTTGAATATCTATCTTATCAAAGGTTGTGATAAGCCCTTAATGAGGCAAATACTGTTTCTGTTTGGACTCCCGCCAATGTGAGCTGTATTTGAAAAGCTGTTTACATACAACACAATGGACAATGGTAAGTCTTGCTTGAACCCTCCAGCCTACCTATAAGGATGTGTGTCTGACTATAAACATAATTTTTCAGGTATTTGATTCTCATGCCAAACATGATCAAGGTACAGTAGGAGAACAATAGATTTATTTAACCCTTTATAGGGCATGGAACCATATTTGGTCACTTCTCCGAACATTCAAAACAATGTTGCCACGCTCCAATTTGAGGGAGTATAAACACATGGATTTCTCCAAGCCATTCACAGAAAATCAGGTCACAGTTCATTACACCAGGGCATCTGACCAATCAGGAGTTGCCTGGGGCATTTAAACTTCAGTGTACTTTCAGCATTCCGAAAATACGCTTTTGCGCTCCTACCTATAATACTCCAACATCTTTGATTATAACATCGAAACTAGAAATAGAAAGTCGATGAAACTCACACATTATCCAGTTGAATAGTTGTGATGCATGATGAAATAACCGTTGTTTGAATAGGATTTTAATAAATTAATTAAATCTGTTTATGAAAAATGAAGGCACCATATTTGATCATACATATAGATTAGGGGTGTATTCTTTTTAGAAAAAGCTCTTTGGGGTTAGTAAAATATACTAGTCTTAGTATTAAATAGTATTAAACTAAACATTATTTTTATTTTAAACAAATAATGCATTATAACTTAGGACAATTATTTAATAGTGCAGCTGCTTCATAAAGTACAATTAACTAGGAGACTGGAATTTGACATGTGAAGGATAGAAAACATGAAATAACAATAAAGAAAATAGGTGAACACAAGTTAAAAATGTTCTAAAATAAGAATTACAAATACATCATTAATACATATTTTTAAATAAATATTTGTTTAAATTTCTTTACGTGTATGTGTTTCTGTAATATTTGAAATATATACACTTTTTGGAAAATAACGTACCATAGAAGGGCAAGGAACCATACATGGTCACTTCATTGTTCTTGATTTGCACCATAAAAATTTTACATTTTGAAAAAAGTGACAATTGTAATAATGTCTTGGAATATCCTCCAATAACACTCTAGGGTTAAAATGTTGAATTTCTAAGTATTTCAATGAATGCCCTATAAAGGGTAGACTGAGAAAAATTTACCTTTGACTTTGACCTATAACTTAAGAAGAAGTTGTCATTATGGTTAGTGGTTCTAAGATAAAACACATGGTTATTCCCAGTTTCAAATAGAGCCTGGCTTGTGCCTATATTATGTCTGTGTCCACCAGTTGGGTCCAGGAATGTACATACAGTTGTTTCCACCATGCAGGCTCTGCTTACCATTATGAAGCTTGTTGTGTTTAGAGCATGGACCATCTGTTTCATATCTGCCATTCTGTTGCTGCCTAAACTAAGGCATTAAATAGGCTGATTATAGACATTATCTGTAAGTGCCACCCATTGTGACAACAGATGTGAGTCGCTCTGGTGGCGGTGCTGTAAAATAATTCTGTCCATGTTTGTTTATGCTGAATGGTTACACATTCTCCCTTTATTGAGAAATTTACTTTCTACAGTGACACAATCTCAAATGGCAGCATATGAATGGAAAACAGGTATATATATATATAAACAGGTATTTTCATAGCATTTCGTTAGTGACCAAATATGTAACAGTGGAAGCTCAAAGCTAATAAAAATTATTAAAATAAAATTATTCTAGCCACCAAATATAAAACAGCACAAAGCTGCTTGATGAGAAGTCAATAAAATCAGTAAGATAAAAGGAAAGTTCCCTGAATTGAACAGTATCTCCATTGCTTTCATTCAGTTAACATTGATTCGGTCACCTTAATCGTTACATACAGTATATCCTAACTTAATTGGATCTTCGAAGTACAACAGGAGAAAAGTATCCGACAATTAACTTCACCACTGTGGTCCTTTGGCATTTGGTTTTCAGCGTGTTCCATTGTTATACATTGACTAAATGTCACACATATTGATTCCCCCTCAGCCATTAGCATGCCTCTGATTCTAGTCTCATAACCTTAGTTATATCATGTTTACAGTCAAAAGCCGATGCTGCTGTTTGTTCCACTAGATACAATTATTATTTATTACCACTGTGTAATACAAAATAGGCACCCTGTAAGTTAATCTGACAATCTACTGTATTTTGTGTACATAACACCTACTGTATTTTGTGTACATAAATGTAAATATACCACAAAAACATAATGCTTTTACGTACTTCACTTAGTATTATGACTATATAACCTGTTTAAGTACAAACCTGAATGATTTATCTTGCATGGCCTGATGCTGAAAGATGCAATAATCTAATGTCCACCAGGGCCTGGCTTCAAAACGGCTTCAAAGTGAATGGGTGTCTATGAAAAACAGTTACAATCTGATACTTTCTCCCCAATTTTCTTCCCTTAAGTTATTATTATTAATATTATATCTTTAAAATGTTTTATTTAGAGTTTCAATTTATACAATTTGTGTTTTGGTCATATCTGACATATCGTTATGGATATGTCGCTTTCTCAGCAACTATGTGGTGACACATAGTGAGTATGTGTGTGAGAGAGAGAGAGTGAGAGAGAGAGGGAGTGTGTAGTGATAAGCACACAAACATACATACATACATACATACATACATGTGTGTGCGTGCGTGTGTGTGTGTGTCTGTGTGTCACTACATAGTTGCCACACAGACACATGGCTACATGTAAACAACTCCCAGCCAATTATTCTCCTTTTAATTATTTGGTGTGCTGCCCTTTCTTGTGATTACAATGACCTTTCCCTCAGTGCAGCTCCTCCTTCGTGCTGCCAGGCCACCATCTTGGAGGCTTTTAGCCCTTTCCTCTCCCACTCCCAGTAAGCCAGCCCCCATAATCGACCAGGCGAAAGACTGAGACCAATTAAAGGTGTTTTACCCAGCACTTAAGGTTGACAGGAGCCACAGCACTCTCTGGCACTCGCTCTGCGAATGCCATTTTAACGGCAAATTTGTGAATGTATAATTGTTAGGCTAATGAACCTGATGGCTTGTGCTTTGTAGAATGTGGCGCCATAACACTTTGTACATGTGCACCAGGCACACACACACACTATGAATCCATTCCTACCGTTTTTATACATTTATGCTGCTTAGTTAGCTATTGGGTGAATTGCCCTTGTGTTATTTTGTTATGGCCAAAACCCAGTTACATAAAGCTTGCAGCATGTTACATTACTGTCTGTCTTTCAATGTTTATTGTATTTTTTAAGGTATGAGATACAAACAAACACTGTGCTGCTATGTGCTATTTAATAAGCAATGGGTTTGCTGCAGAAGAGACATTATTCATATTTTAATAATATTCAGAAATAATCGTCCAGCTAAAGATTATTTTAAGTTTACATAGCCTACTGTATCCCCTAGAGTTACGAATAGAACCCTGTAAATAATTTTACAAATGCATAAACATTATATTGAAAAATGCAATGCTGTATTACCTCTTAAGTTACTATAGTGTTTGAATACTCTATATATAATTTAACTGTCACCTATGATATGCATGTATAATAGATGCAAAGATTACAGTATGTTAAATGCAATGCTGTAGTGGAAACACCATTTAATTTAACATCACGTTTAAATAGGCTTGGCATGGTCATCTATCAAGCCAGCAGGTAAAGAAGAAGCTTTTACATTGGGAATAGAACCAATTTAAGTAGAAGCGTCGAAAGCTCTGAGCATGATGAAAGCCAATTTTGTGAAACTATTAGGAACATCGCTTGCAATGGCTTTTTACAGTGTTTGTTCCCTTGTGTCACATGATGAAAAAATACATAGAATTACACATTAAGTTGAAGGTCCCCTCTCCTCAAAAATGTTTGTTTTAATGGTCTATGACATATGTAGAACATAATTAGTTGCTTTGTCAAAAGAGCTTTGTTTTCACGATCCTCCACTGAAGAGGGAGAGTTCACCCTGTACTTCACAAAATAATGTGGAGGTTTGTACTATTTGTGATGTCACAGATAGTTGGAACAAATATGCAATAGAATTGTTAACATTTTGTTAATTAGTATTCAATATAAGGTCAATTAAATCTTTAAAATATTTATTCAGTCACAACATAATGCGTCATATATGCACAAGCCTTACCAACTTGTTGGTTGTTTCTTTTAATTGCAAGTAAAGCATTAGTATAGCCAGAACACGAATAATCATTTAAAAAGTATGATGTTGACAGCACACAATATTTTTTGTACATTGTTCCACATTGGGATTATTACACAGGCTTCCACCAGGCTTTGTTTGGCCTTCCAGAAGCCTCCAACGGGACAAAATGACTTTCATTATCAGATTGGGGGATTTAATTTGGGCTGCACCACTGTCAGAGATGAGTACCCTGATATGGAAAGACGCAGGAGAAAATAAAAGAGTGGGTAATTACTCTTCAGGGAGAGGGGGCGAGTTTCACAGGCAAGAGACAAACATCGCGGGTCGAGGCAAGGGAGGGAAAAGGCGTGGAAGGCGAGAGGCAGGGAGCGACAGAGAGAACGGAAAAGAGATGGAGCAGAGGTTTATGAAAGAAATCAATAGCGAGTCGCTGCCGTCAGGTTATGAGATTTTAGTTTGGATTTGTTCCCTCATTGTGACCGGGGCCATGGTCCGCGTTATTATCCGTGGACTTGCTAGACTGGTTAGCAAACAAAAGGGGAGCCGGGTGAATGTGAGAGGCTGTTTGCAGGGACAGGGGAGTGAAGCCAGATTAGTAATGTGTGATTAGGAAGCTATTCACTTGTGGAATTGCTGCCTCCACCTCTTGACAAACACGTGACAAACACGGCCCCCCCACACGCACACACACAATGTTGATACGACTCTGAAATTGGATGAGAAAATAACTAAAGGGAGAAAAAGCTCTTATCACCCATGTAAGTAAATGAGCGTGTTGATGTGGGCCGCTGTGCAGGGAAGGGTATTCTGGCGTCTATAATGTTCAGCGTTTGCTCTGCACATAAGTCTCTGTTTGCAGGACTCTATCACTGTGTTCTTGTTTGCAGACGTAATTATCATTAGTAGCCTATGTATGTCATACCCCCTGATAAGGAGGTTATACGGTTATTGTGGAGGTACTGGCGTGGGCGTGATGATGTCTGTGAAATTGAGATGTGGTTTATTGGGAATTGTGAGAAGGTGTGGGAAATCATCTCATCACTACTGGTGGGAAGTCCGGATCTTCTGAGTGAACCAGATCTGTCTATATTCAGTGTAAAGAACAAGAAAAGAAAACCATATTTTGAGTCTCTAAAGTGAAATGCTCTGTTATTAAATGCCTCAGACTAAAAGGCTGCCACCACTGTTAAGTTGCATCTGTTTAGCTCAATAGGTTAAATGTTGCACTTGTGATTGCACTGAGATTGTTGGTTTAAATCTCAACCTTTAAAACATTTTACATTTTATAGATGTTTGGCTCAGTGGACTGGTTTATGTCAATAATTATGTTCTAGGCTACTTGCAGATTGCCATTTCACTTTAAGAATAACATTTAACTTTACAGAGTGGGAGAATCATATGATTCACTTCAATCTCTTGCTCAAGATTGTGCATGTGATCAGACCCAAAGGCTGGATGCGTATTTCCCTTACGCTGCGTAGTTTTATACGCAACCACAATGCAACATTCTACATGACAACTTCTGATTACATTTGGTATCCATGGTGATGCTAGCAGGTCCCATGGTCGGGCCTAGTAAGCTAACCTGAATGAAGCTGACGCTGCTTCAGGGGAAATGTTGTTATTAATATAGTAGGAGTCTAAGTTTTGGTAATAACATGAGCCTCATCTATATTTTAGGTACAGCCAGGCCGCGTTTATGCACGCATGGATATTTTCAGCGCGTGGCTATACGCTGCACTCCATATGAAATTGCGTGAAACGGTACGCAACTAAGCATCCAGTATAAATTCAGGAAATATCTCCTCATGGTCTGCTAGCTGTCTGGTCTGTCTGAAAAATAATCTGGTGTTTCTACAAAACCCTGTAAATAGGAAAACAAACAAAGTGGTGCAGACCGCACCACCGAACATTATCCCAGCTATGGCAATGTGTGTCCAATGCGTGGGGTGGAGCTTCTGAAAAACTCCCAGAACACGTGTTCTTCCTGTTAGTGTTGAATCACTGCCATAGTGCTGTGTGTTACTTTCTAGGGGTGTTAAAAAGGCAATCAGGGAGTGTTACTTTTACAGCTGCCTTCTTATTGTCATCTCATTCAACTGTTTTTCCTATTCACACACAGAACGCATTTCTCTTGTAGTTCTGGTTATTTGTAGTTTTAATGTACAGTAGAAAGTCTAAGAGGCAACAGTTTCAGCAGAACAGTAATGAGAGACCAGTCAAAGATCATACTGGTTGAGTGAGTATAATTGGACATATATGGACATCCCCAGCAACGTATGATAACAGAGTTTAGAGTGGTCTAATTTATAAGGATGATTATCTACAGACATGGCTGATGGATGGCAGTGTGACTGTGACTGTGTAACAGGCATCCATGCAGTTACAAATTGGAAAAGCATATTACCTCCTAATCTTGACATTTTCTAGTGACTGGAGTTGACAGTGAGGCCTATCAGTACTACATGCCTAAAATGCTGATGGTTATACTGATGTGGGCTGCAAAATGTGGCCTGGCCACCAGCCGCAATGAAGATAAGACTTGCAGAGGAAATTCAGATCTCCTCAGACAAGAGAGGTTTGTCTCTGTGTCTGCTATAGATTTCTGTTCATACTACAAAGCCACAGTCTGACACTTTCCAGTTTAGATCATTTTGGTGACGCAATCTATAAAAGGTGATTTCTTAAACCAAACATATATGGCATGGGCCAATTGGCATTCCTGTTCTCTTTTCTATTCAACTACTACTATGATAAAACCAGGACCGTCGACATGGGGGTGGGGGTGATGGGTAAGAATGGGGGGTCAGTTATTCCCGGGCCCTGGGTCAATGGGGCCCAAAAAGGCTTTCTAAATCTGTGTGAAATTTGTCAAAAGTGTGTCCAACTTTATATAGCATGTGTCACATAATAGCACGTAATCTTTTTCTTTCTACATGTGCATCTCAATAAATTCGAATAAAAAGGAATTTCTAAGTATGTTTGTGTACAAGCACTCAGTACTTGGTTGGGGCTCCTTTAGCATGAACTACTGCATCCATGGGGCGTGGTATGGAGTGGATCAGCCTGTGGCACTGCTGAGGTGTTATGGAAGCCCAGGTTGCTTTGATAGCAGCCTTCAACTCATCTGTATGTTTGGGTCTTGTGGCTCTAATCTTCCTCTTGACAATACACCATACATGTTCAGCTAGGTCAGGCCAGTTTGTTGGCCAATCAAACACAGTAATCCCATGGTCTTTGAACCAGGTATTGGTGGTACCTTTGGCAGTGAGGGCAGGTCCCAAGTCCTGCTGGAAAATGAAATCAGCATCTCCATAAAGCTTGTCAGCAGAAGGAGGAAGCATGAAGTTCTCTAAAATGTCCTGGTAGATGGCTGAGATGACTCTGGAATTGATGAAACGCAGTGGTCTAACTTCATAAAATGACATCCCAAAATCACCCCTGACTGTGGAAACTTCGCACTGGACAATAAACTTGGATTCTGTGCCTCTCCACTCTTCCTCCACTCTGGGACCTTGATTGCCAAATGAAATACAAAATGTGCTTTCATCTGAAAAGAGGACTTTGGCCCACTGAGCGACAGACCAGTCATTTGTCTCCTTAGCCCATGGTAAGACATCTTTGATATTGCCTCTAGTTCAGGAGGGGCTTGACACGAGGAATGCGACAGCTGTAGCCAATTTCCCTGATACGTCTTTGCGTGGTGTCTCGTGACGACTGCTTCAGTTTACTCTTTATGACCCCCCCCGCCCTCCCCCCACATTTTTGCATGGTCTTCACTTGACAATCCTCTCAAGGCTCTGGTTATCTCTGTTGCTTGTGCACCTTTCCTTCAACTCATATGAACATGCTTTAATACAGGATTCGGTGTACAGACAGCTTCTTTAGCGATGATCTTTTGAGGCTTGATAATGAATTTGGGGTTTTCAGCTGTAAGCCATAATCATCAAGATTAAAACGCATATAGGCTTGAACTATTTCAATGCGTGCATAATTAATCCACGAAATGTGAGTTTCACTTCATCAATTGAATTATAAAAATTACACAATATTCTAATTGATTGTATGTATTGTGCTCAAACAGTTTTACTTTTCCTTTACCTCCCTATAATGCAAAAAAATGTTTGGTCTGTCACGCTACGGTAAAAGTTAAGGTTTGATGCAGTTCCATTATCTGGCCAGATATCTTCATTGGAAAGCTGTGTTGCGCTGTGGAGTTTATGGGGGGTTTCTGGGGGCAGAGGTGTCCTTTACACAGCACTTGTGTTTAAAGTGAGCCAATACCCAAATGTGTGCAGGTGATATTAAATGTAAATTTTGCAGATACCTACATTTGTCAACAGAAGAAATATATGATTCAAACCTCATAGATAACAACTAACAATAATGATAAGAACAGGAATGTGGAGGACGGATGAGGTGTTAAAATGTATGCTTATGCATATGTTCACAACAAGTACACATATATTGTACCTGTTTGTAGTCTAATATTCAAGGTTATTCCAGTGATTTGAGGGTTAACAGTTAAGCAAGTGTATCGCTGAGGCAGAAACTAATTAGGAAATGCTAAATGTTTTTATATTTTCCTGTATATATCTATTCCTGATTCTAAAGATCAAAGCAAACACTGTAACTTGCCATACACTTGGCTGGATATCTGGTGATATATTGTTGAATGAAAGTGATGTTACCATCTCTGATATAATTGAATATCATAAAGGCCTGCACACATTATATATAATACATAGACAATTGCACAGCATGTGAAATGTACATGCTTATCTGGTATGCAAATATCCTATGAAACTAAATGTGGGCATACACACTTAGGTTACATTAATTTAATTGTCTAGACATGTTCAAACGTTATATGGTTAACACAATACAAATGTGTCCTGCATGAACTTGGTCATACATTTTGCATGGCCACTAGAGAGCAGCATTGCTGTCTGGTTGACAACATGGACTATTGGGGAGATGTACCTTTCTCCTGTTGTCCATAATATTGTCTATCATAAGTTTGACAAACGTAGAGAAAATATACAGACAGAAACAGAAATAAATGTAATCAGCACTGCAAGTCATGGCAAGAGGTGATCCCTCTCTTATGTTACTAAACAATGTAGTGGTAGCTTAAATTTGTACACAATAAAATAATTTAGGTATACACTTTCTTATTCATATGCTTATCATCGTTGTAACATTATGTTTGCGTGGAACACTAACTTGCACCCCAACTCACAATCTACAGTGTGTTTGAAATGCTAGCGCAATATAGTGTGTGGCTGTGTCAGAGGAGGGGTGGAGAACAGATGCAGGGGGAAGCGTTGAAAGAGGTGTGAGCCAGTCAGAGGCAGGGGGGCTGCACACCCTCAAAGTTTCAAGTAGGTACGACCACAAGAGCACTTTAATTCAAAGGTTGAGGGGTATCCCTTTAAGTGATTATGGAGATGAGTCAGCGTGTCCCCCATCTGAAATGGTAATGCTACAGTAGAAGCTACCATGGTCGCTGAAGAATGGTTTCACCTGGAAACTGTGAATATACCAATTTACAAGTTAATAGTAATAGAGTTAATAAACAGACATCAGATGTTTTGATTATCATATGTAGGTCAAATGCATTCCCACAAAACAATTTCCTAATTATCCTTCCCATTTGATCCCATGCCTGTCAACCGCAAGCGGGAGGAGCCTGACACTTCCATTGCGATTGGGTAGAGGTTTTGATCCCCGGCTTGGACGACTCCTGTGAAAACAAACAACCACCCGGTGTGGAATCTCATGTTTTCTGAGACAGAGCCATATAGCGGAGTTACACAGCCAACATGGCTGCCAGTCAGGGCAGACATAGTGGATACCCCCCCTCTTCCCACAACCACCTTCTCCGTTGGGAGCCATTTTGGATAAAAGCTTCAATCACATAGCCAAATAATGCTGCAGCATATTGGGTCATTGTTAACCGCTTTAAGATACAAGTTCTCTGTGTTGTGAGAAGCTATTCATTCTCTAGGAGTATTATATGACCTTAGCTTTGGGAATTGTGTGTTTTGTGTGCAAGGCGGAGATCAACAGTGCTACAAGAGAAAACACAAAATAGTGCAAGAATAACCAGACGACACGTCAACCCTGACTGACTTCTCTTTTTTCTTCTTCTGTTTCCATTCCTTGTCTCGTTATTCATTCCAATCTCAGACCACCATGTTCGCAGAAAAAAAATCACTTGAATATTTGACTACATGCACTCTTACTCTCTCTCTCCCTCTCTCTCTCTCTCTCTATCTCTCTCTCTCTCTATCTCTGTCGGCACGTTATTATATTTATTTATTTCTGAAATAATTCTTCGGCGAATTACCTCAAAATGGCTACAGCTGTAATCAGAGGATAAGTAGCAGCCGACATGGCAGGTGTTTGAGGCGAGATAAGCGGGAAAGCATTGTAAGAGCGTGCCTCACTTCCATTTAAATGTTTTGGGGCTTCGACTTTTGCTTGTTTGATTTGTTACCTAGAGCCTCCCTGCGGGCTGTTGGGCGAGAGATAGGGGAGAGAGAGTGGCTCCGTAATGTGGTTTCCCGCCAACCGTGTTCGTGTCGTCCTTTAGATGTTCAGGGTTAGATTTTGGGCATGGCTGCTTGCTGGGGCTCTGACAAGAGCATGTCAATGGCAGAGTTCACTGTCAGATTACAGGGAATTCTGGGTAAACCAACTTTGCCCTCTTAACTTCAAAGGCAGAAAGCAGAAATAATAATGTTTGTGTGTGTGTGCGCATGTGTGTCTGTTTGTGTGTGTGTGTGGACTATATGCTCATGAGCATGCATGCACACTGAGTTAACAGACACTTTCACCCCAATGCAAAACCAAATCACAAACACACAAAATTCATGCACGCACACGCACAAACACGCATACACACAAGTACATGTTGGTTTCTTCTGTGTGTGTGCTGTGTGAGTGGCGTTGTTAATTATATCATTCCTGTTTTGTTCAAAAGCTAAAGCTAACATACGCATATTTGATTTTTGGCCCTAGCACTCACAGGGAGAAAACTATGCTTCCAACAAGTCCTTAGTCCTCCATTATTAAACCAATAAAGAAACACTGAGTGTATGTTTGTGTGTGCGTGTGTGCACACACATGCTTTTGTGTGTGCGCCTTTCCCTTTGTCAAAGCCGCAACTAGTGGAGTCACTGAGCTCATTTTTATTAGCTCCCCTGAGACAATGGTGGCAAGCCAAAACATCACAGTCTGCACTGTCCACAATGCTTCCTTTCTTCTAAATTAAAGTGATATCTCATTGCTGTACAATAGACCTACTGTCTAACAGCTGGGAAATTGGGAAGAATGATAGCAATGCCAGTTAGCATTGAGGGGAAAAACAAAAAACAGTTGGTTTTGTTTCAAGATGATTTTGGAGGGGGGAGTTGCATGGCTAGCGTTTCACTGCAACATCTTGCAAGGAAGGCAATGGGATTGTGTTGTGCCTTGCATTGTCCAGCTTGAAGTGGCTGGTAAACAATTTGAATTTAATCAATTGGCAATGGAGGTTCTCTTTCTTATTGGTGGGATATCACAAGATTGGAAGAAAGAAACAAAGACATTCAACTGAACAAACTCACACACATTCTGAGTGAATGGTTGAAAAACAGCAAAGGTAAAATCGTAGGATAGAAACACATGCAATGCATTTATATATA
>JAODOY010083885.1:0-14843 GCA_025399855.1 Forbesichthys papilliferus | reverse complement strand
AACATATATTGAGTTTACATATTCTCTCTGTTTCTGTCTCTCCCTCTATATATATATATATATATATATATATATATATATATAACTATTTATATATATGCCATTTTTTATTTAGTATTATTACGTATACAGCATTTACCAAATACTTGTTTCCAAAGCAACTTGTGTATAGTTGAATAGATCAGTTAATGACACTAATCGTAAGCAAAAAACCTTTTGTTAGAATTACTTACCTTGGCTATGCATTTTAACATATACATAAACTATTATGATTATTATAATTCAATCCTCAAAATATTGATAATAATAATCGAAAAACAAAAAAAAAACAGCGAAGTAGCGAATGTTCTACAAGCTGCTCTCTAAAATAGAAAAGAGAAAAATATTTTTTAAATAAGTAATAAGTATCACGTAACAGAAACACTTGTTCAACACTAACCTTATAACAAGTATCACGTAACAGAAGAAAACATTTATTGGGGCCTTTCGTGTCACGATCAAGTGTTAAGGGGCAAGCGGGGGCTGGATCTCTTGCTCGAGGGCATCTTGGGGAATGGAACCCACAGTCCGACAGGGAGAGTCCACCGCTCCCTGAACACTGGAGATCCCCGACCACACGGCATATAGGGCGGTGACCCTGTTACATGAAATCACTTGTTGTATTTACTGTCCTGTGCTCACCTTCAGCTGTGTGTGTGTCTGTGTGTGAGTCAGTTTCTATGTGTGTGTGTGTCTGTGTGTGTGTGCTGAATCTAAGCTTCAACAGAAATTGCAGAAAGTAAGGTTACGTGTCAAACCCCCCTGAACCCCCCCCCCCCCTCCCAACCGCCCATCAAGAGCCCCCACACCTGTCTAGAGCCCCTAAAGCCTTGAATGTCAATGTAGGTCATGAGGTCTTATCCCCGGCACTGACATTGGCCTCATGCCTTCCCGGAAATCTTTCAACTCTGGGGAAAAGTGATGAGACAGTTTTTCTTATGAATTTTTTTATTCCACAGAATCTCTTCAGAGTTCTTCAGGAGCACGTTTACTAACCATGCACGCGGTCAAAGTGCGAGAATAAGACCTCAACGGGACAGAAACACAACGTTCCTGGGTTTATGCATTAATGATCGACGGCAGGGGGGAAGAGATGAATAACAATTCTCCATGCACAGCTGTGGAATTATAATTCTGCCTAATTCTGAACCTGGATTCAGGGCCAGGGAGGCTCCCGTGGTTTGTAAAATGGGAGCAAATGCCGGTTTTATTGGCGAGACAAGACAGCAATAAATGTCAACAGCTGTCGATGTCTGCCAGCGCGTTATAACATCTCAAGTCTCCCCTCATATTGTGTCCATTAATCTATGGACTTACATCATCTGCCAGTTCACATCAGGTCTGCGGGTCGACATTAGGCCTGTGGGTTCACTCCGGGAGTGAATGCTTCTGAAAAGACAAACTAAAACAGACAGATTTTGGATGACACAGACACATGCGTCCTGATTTATGGAAGTGTTGTGTGGAAGCACACACACACACACACATATATATATATACACACACACACAGTATATTATATATAACAAGACAGACAGACGGACATATAGAGAGAGAGAGAGAGAGAGAGAGAGAGAGAGAGATACAGTAACTAACAGCCTTTATATTAAACATAGCACCTGATCTAGTCAGAGTTAAGCCCCGCCCCCCTGAACACCTCGCCATCCAGCCACATTTCATCCACAAGCGCACCCACTTGGTCCGCAAACGTGGGCGCGCATCATTCACTTTGACCCTGGTCGATGCGTAGACTTGCCTAACAGTGCAATACAAAGCCCGGGTACGTCTCCCTGGCTGGACGGAGTCGCGCGTTTCGGTTTCACAGCACGGGCTGACGTCCACCAAACCTCCTGCCGTCGCTCGGTGGCCGAGTCGCGCGAAGGAGGTGGTGCGTGGCGTTCGTGGTGGTCTGCGTCACCATGGCGCTTGCGCTGAGCATCGCAATCCCGCTGCTGCTCCACGCGTGCCGCTCCACGGCGCACTACTATGAGATGATGGGTACGTGCCGGATGGTATGCGACCCGTACAGCCCGAAGCAGCAGGCGGCCACCGCGCTGGGGGTGGTTCAGGACGCCAACGGTCTCCCCGAGCCGCCGGTGGCGCGTGGCCGCCGTGGGGAACCGGGGCGGCCGGGGAAACCGGGTCCGCGAGGCCCGCCTGGAGAGCCCGGCCCCCCGGGACCGAGAGGTCCGCCTGGAGAGCACGGGGACGCCGTTAAGACCGGACACTCCGCGTCACCCACTGCGGGCGCAGCGGACGGACTGACAGACGCGGCAAACTCGTCCTCCGCGGGCGTCAAGATCGCGTTCTACGTAGGGCTGAAGAACCCCCACGAGGGATACGAGGTGCTCAGGTTCGACGACGTGATCACGAACCTGGGGGACCACTACGACTCGAGCACGGGGAAGTTCACATGCCATGTCTCCGGGATGTATTTCTTCACGTACCACGTGCTGATGCGCGGCGGCGACGGGACCAGTATGTGGGCAGACTTGTGTAAAAACGGACAGGTATGCAATATTATAACATATCTCTCTATAACTTATATATTTTCTAAATTAACTATATCTATGCCTACAGTACGATCGGTCGGCACAGGTGCTTTTACGCGTCAATTACGCAGCAGTCTTGCGAATGATCTCCGTTGGACAGCAATAAACGCAAACATTTTACTGCGCCTGTTTACGGTGCTCAATGCTTTGTAACATTACAGTTGTACTCGTTTGAGTAATAATAATATTTCCGTGCGCCAGTTTGACTCGTTTTGTTCTTGTGCGTAAATCCGTTGGCTGAACCAGGCCGGGAACATACCATATATATAAAGTGTAGTTGGTCTGATATTTATTAGTCTGTAAAAACTACTGCGGCATGAAACGACCTGCAGCACTGACAGAGTACTAGCTGTTGGTCCTGTCTCCAAGCAACAGACAGTCCTACCTTCAGCAAAAGATGCACAAAGCTGCACTATTCTGTCTGAATGGACATCTGAGGCACATACTGTTCTAGTTAACCCCATTCTAGTAACGTATTTCTTATTAGTTTACTGTTACTAAACAATAGCCAACATTAATGTAATGTATTTACATGTCCATAGTATTGTTTTCTATTGTTGGCCTTTTCCTGCCCAGGGACTGTATATTCAGTGCATCCAGAAAGTTTTCACAGTGCTTCACTTTTTCCACATTGTTATGTTACAGCCTTATTCCAAAACGTATTAAAATATGTTTTCACACAATACCCCATAATAACAAAGTGAAAAAAGTTTTAAATGTTTGCAAATAAGTATTCACAGCTTTTGCTCAATACTTTGTTGAAGCACCTTTGGCGGCAGTTACAGCCTCAAGTCTTATTGAGTATGATGCTACAAGCTTGGCACCCCTACTTTTGGGCAGTTTCTCCTGTTCTTCTTTGCAGGACCTTCAAGCTCCATCAGGTTGGATGAGGAGAGTCTGTGCACGGCCATTTTCAGATCTCTCCAGAGATGTTCAATCGGGTTCAAGTCTGGGCTCTGGCTGGGCCACTCAAGGACATCCACAGAGTTGTCCCGAACCCTCTCTTTTGTTATCTTGGCTGGGTGCTTAGGGTCGTTGTCCTGTTGGAAGATGAACCTTCTCCCCAGTCTGAGGTCCAGAGCGCTCTGGAGCAGGTTTGGGTCAAGGGTGTCTCTGCACATTGCTGCATTCATCTTTCCCGCGATCCTGACTAGTCTCCCAGTTCCTGCCACTGAAAAACATCCCACAGAATGATGCTGCCACCACCATGCTTCACTGTAGGGATGGTATTGACCAGGTGAGGAGCGGTGCCTGGTTTCCTCCAGACATGACGCTTGGCATCCAGGCCAAAGAGTTCAATCTTTCTTTCATCAGACCATAAAATGTTCTTTCTCATGGACGGAGAGTCCCGTTTGGAAAACTCCAGGCAGGCTGTTGTGCCTTTTACTGATGGGTGTAAGTAAAGTAAGTAAAAATGTATTTATATAGCACATTTCACAGATATGCTTCACAACTATACGGGAAAACACAGCAATATTAGATACATGACAGCACATAACACAAATAAATGACCAAACAAACAAACAGAAATACACGTCAGACCGGCCTCACCACCCTACAGTCTAACTAAAAGCCTCTTTAAATAAAACAGTTTTCAACTGTGTTTTAAAAGTTTCCACAGAATCCAAGCAGCGTAAGAAAGGGAGCAATGCATTCCACAACCTAGGTGCCACTGCTTGAAAAGAACGGTCCCCTTTAGAGTGGCTTCCGTCTGTCCACTCTACCATACAGGCCTGGTTGGTGGAGTGCTGCAGAAATGGTTGTCCTTCTGGAAGGTTCCCCTTTCTCCACAGAGCAATGCTGGAGCTCTGTCAGAGTGACCATAGGGTTTCTTGGTCACCTCCCTGACTAAAACCTTTCTCCTGCAATAGTTTGGCGGGGCGGCCAGATCTAGGAAGTCCTGGTGGTTCCAAACTTCTTCCATTTACGAATGATGGAGGCCACTCATTGGGACCTTCAACGCCGCAGAAATCTTTCTGTAGCCTTCCCAAGATTTGTGCCTCGATACAATCCTGTCTCGGAGGTCTACAGACAAAAAAATAATTGTACATTTTAATTGTAGGCTATATCTACAGGTTATAAGAGCCTAATAAAGACGAGATAAAAAAGATGTCAACTTTTTCCCCCCGTTAAGTATTTAAACCTGGCCCTGCGGTTGTGTTGCACATGGCTGCTGTTACTGTGGTTACACGCTGCTCCCTAGTGCCAAGGGGTTTAGTTCTGATGTGTGTGTGCGTTTGTGCGTATGTGTTCATGTTTTCACGTGCATGTGTGTGTGCGTGTGTGTATGTATGTGCATGTTTGCATGTGTGTGCATATGTGTATGTGTGTGTGCGTTCCAGGTGCGTGCCAGTGCCATCGCGCAGGATGCCGACCAGAACTACGACTACGCGTCCAACAGTGCCGTCCTGCACCTGGACTCTGGGGATGAGATCTACGTCAAGCTGGACGGGGGCAAAGCCCACGGAGGGAACAACAACAAATACAGCACCTTCTCTGGCTTCATCCTCTACCCAGACTGACCTGGTTCACCTCTACCCAGACTGACCTGGTTCACCTCTACCCAGACTAACATCTGTACTAACATCTGTACCAGACTAACATTGGTACCAGACTTACATCTGTACTAACATCTGTACTATCATCTGTTCCAGACTTACATCTGTGCTAACATCTGTACCAGGCTAACATCTGTTCCAGACTAACATCTGTACTAACATCTGTACCAAACTTACATCTGTACTAACATCTGTACCAGGCTAACATCTGTGCTAACATCTGTACCAGGCTAACATCTGTGCTAACCTCTGTGCTAACATCTGTACCAGGCTAACATCTGTGCTAACATCTGTACTAACATCTGTACCAGGCTAACATCTGTTATGGTTAAGTTAGCACGGTTGTCTTAAAGGGGAGCTGAACTGGAACTCTTACTGGTTTCTTTACATCACCATTAAGTCACCGTGGAGACATGATGTCTCCACTGTTTGTGTCCTGGAGTCTGCAGGTTTGCACCTAGCACATGTTGGACTACAGACAGGCCTGCTCTTTAGACACGTTAGAAGGCTTTCAACTTATCGTAATGAGATCACTGACCTTACAGCGCAGAACCTACTGTACCTTGAACGAGGGATCCATTCATGACGAATGCCACATGTGACCACTTCATATTGGCATAAGGAAGCTAGAGTTCTGCTTTAAGCCCCACAGAGATGTTTGCGTTATTTAGCCTGAGAAGACAAGTGCTGTAAGTGCATGTCGGCTCAAAACTGGGTGGAGGGGACGATCTCTTTTGGAGTTGAAGATATTTAATGTTTATTTTGGTTTATGAAAAAATGCTGATCAATTGCCGAGGTCGGCAAACTAGATATAGAACCAATCAATATCACGTGTCACATAACCCGCCTGACAGATGACAAAACAAACTGACATTGTTATTGTAATTCTGATTTCAACCATGAGGGGAATTCTAGACACAAAATGAGGATTGTTCCTTAAAAAAATAACAACCTATCTACATTTTAATTGTACTTCAAATGAAATTATATGGACAAAGTGTTTAACGGTGAATAAGATTGTGTATATCTACCGGGTGTTATAGCTGTGTGTGTCACCTTTATTGCATCTTGCCCGCACAGCTACAGACACAGATTATTCATATATAGGATGCAGACTGAAAGATAACAGATCATTCATGTTGTTGTGAAGTACTGGCAGATCATTGACACAAACACAACTTTGTTTTTGCTTTGAAGGCTTAACAACAGAGAACTGTTGTGAATCGTGGGTTCTAGTTCTGGTGATTTACATTACAACATTACAACTGATCTTGCTATAGTGTGTAGATGTGTGCAGCGAAAACACCAACTTGGTATTGATAAATGTCTCCACCTACAGTGTATAGAGCACAGCCTACATGCATGTTTACATCTGCACGAATACATATATTCAGAAACACTTGTTAATAAATGTTTTGTCAACTTTTCCTCCCAATTGACTGGTGGTTTTGTGAATGTCCAACATGAAACCAGATGCAAACTGAAATATCTTATCTTAGAGCTAGATCAAAGGTCCAACACACAAATCGTCAAACCTAAATCAATCTGGTGTGTTGTGGGCAGTCTGGCACCTTGCCAGAATGTCAGGGTTCTAGCCCTGGAGTTGGCCTACCCATTGATGGAAATGCCAAAACCCTACTTAGCTGACAATATTGCAGATGTGGATGGTGACTCTATATCTAGAGCATAGCTAATCTCGATGCATCTACATATCTACAGCATGCTCGACTGTAGTCAGTTTGAATTATGTTATATATGTCTGCAAGGGCTATATAGGCCAGGTGTCACATGGAGATCAGTGACACCCCCAAATGGCGGTCTCCTTTGACCCAGGGGTGGCCACACTCTGGGCATCCTCTCACCTGTTAGCAGACCAGAATATACACACAGGCACTCAGAGATGGTGAGTAAAACGAAAACACACACCAATGCTAAAGAGTAACTTTAGGCGTGAGTTTTCGATTGGATTGCCATGATCACATGATCATGTACCATAAGTATCAGTATCAATATAGCGCAGTCCCTGCAAAAGGGACCCAGTGACCTAAGCCTTGTGCATTTTGTGATGTATATTGCCCTTGAGCCAGTGTACTCCTGCTCAAACAGACAGATATAGGCATGTGATGTTTGCCTTCGCACACACCAAACAACCGTTCACACCCAACACCTGTCCAGTTAACAGGCAATTATAGGAGACAAACATTAGCGTGTCTGATTAAATAGGACGCCACTAAGATGTCTGTTTACGTAGCTGCATTTGGAAAACAAAGTCAATATTCTATAAGAAAACAGCAGATTTCTGTGAGGTTAAACGATATATTCCGGCCGCAAAATGCATTTCTTTAATGATCCAGTCTGGAACTTCCTTGTGTGTGATGGTGTTGTAATGACAGCATGTTGGACATTGGGGGGCGCTGTACTCTGCTGGTGGACCTGTGTCGCACCTAGACACCATGTTATAAGAGGTCAGGGCTTTGATGAATGGATAGTCCACTGAATCATTATAATAACAACAAACACTTATGTTATATTATATTTAGGTTACAATGTTTGGATTTACCCTGCACAGAAACCCTCATGACTAATTTCACGTCTCTCTCTCTCTCTCTCTCTCTCTCTCTCTCTCTCTCTCTCTGTAGCATTATGTCTCGCTCTCTGCCTCTCACCTTTCAATTCCATTTGCTTTATTGGCATGACAGTTCAAAGACAATGTCGCCAAAGCATAACAAAACAGAACAAAGCAACTACACAAAATACAGGCTGTCCAACAAAATGGACATCATTAACATATCTGTTACGTACAATTTGGACAGTACACAAACATGAACATTGGTGTAACATAACTCTCTATGTCTGTCTCTCTGTCTTGTCTCTCTGTGTTCTCAGGTGGTAAGATGGCTCCTGTTCATCAACAATTAAATGTCTGTCACCACAAAGAGACTCACCAAGCTTAATGATGTATCTGCATTAATAGTCCTTCCATTATGAATGAAAGTAAATGTCTATGTGTGTTTAGGTCAACTCTTACTCATTTATGGATGAGGGTGAATGTCCTTACATGTATTATTAGTATTGAGAACGAGAGAGAGAGAAAGAGAGAGAGAGAGAGAGAGAGAGGGACAGAGAGAGAGAGAGAGAGAGAGAGAAACCTGTGAAATTAGTCCTGAGGGTTTCTGCTCCGTCATTCTCATATAAGGCACTAACATTGGTCTCGCACAGTCAATATAAATATATATATAATACGCTATCTGGGAAATGGTCAGATTTATAGGCAGGGTCAATCATTAGCTCAACATTTAGCTCAACAATATAGCTCAAATCGAAACATTACGCATGTGTCCTGTATAATGTCTCTGGTAAAGCCACCTCACACATTGAAAGGCATTGCGAAGCAAAGCGTCTTTGTTGTTGTGAGCATGCATACAGAACCGTGAGTAGACATTTGCTTACAAAAAGTGTATCAAAAGTGTATATCTTAAAATCGCTGAGATTACCTTTAAAACTACAACTATGCCATTTTAAGATGACAACATATAGTCTAGTACGAGCAGTGTCGTATATTATATACTCAAACTATCATGTTGGCAAGAATATTTTACGTTTTCAGACGATTTTATGCCTCTTTACAGCATATTGCAATCATAACTATACTGCCCTTCTATGGGCTAAGTTAAAAATACATTCAGGTCCCCTATAATGACTGTAGAGAAAAATGCATTTGCTAACCCCACATGGTGTCCAATTGCCTTTTATAATGCAACAGTCAACCATGTCTATGCTCTAAGGAGAAATGTGATGATTCCAAACGTATCAGTGGACTACAGTATATAATTCTCAAAGCTGTATCGTCACAATTAATTAAATGGTGAAACACTGACATCTAGCGAAAATACTGAGAACTGCAAAAAAATAAAATAATAATAATAATAATAATAATATTAATAATAATAATAATAATTATTATTATTATTAGTAGTAGTAGTAGTAGTAATATAAGTGAACGACTAAAACATTAAACATTATGTAAAATAATTAGTATTTCCCCTCGTTTTTGTAATTAGTCTCAGATCAATATTGATGTTGTCTGTTTATATGTAGGAAATGTGTAAGGTCCTTTTACATAATGTTTATTGTTAATGTTTATTTATTACTTTGCGATATAGTTTAAATTAAATTAGATATATTTTAATTTAAACTTAATGTAGGTTATATGCCTATAATTTTAATCTTATTGCAAATGCCTTTTGATTTAACTTATTATTTCCCATGTCTGCCGAGCAAAAAGGAAGTTGTTTTGTTTTTTTGCCTGCTTGTGGACATCCGGCAAATTAAGTTTGAAATAGCCTACTGGCTTATTTGTAACCACATTGAAACCAGGGAATATTTTCCAGATAAATAGGCCTGTCTAAATAAATAAAATAAACAAAAGAATACGTGAATTAAATAACAAAAAGGCATAATGCAGTCAGCCGTTTAGAATGGACATGCCGCCAACACAGCGATGCTGCCGCTAGCGCGCCGCTAGCTGCCCGGTATGCATCAGCACTCGCTGACATTCACGTGTTGGTTTTTCCTTGTTGTTTGCACACCAGGCCCGAGGACACGCAAACTGAAGAAGAAGAAGAACGAGAAGGAGGACAAGCGGCCGAGGACGGCCTTCACCGCCGAGCAGCTCCAGAGACTGAAGAGCGAGTTCCAGGCGAACCGCTACATCACGGAGCAGCGCAGACAGAGCCTGGCCCAGGAGCTGAGCCTCAACGAGTCGCAGATCAAGATCTGGTTCCAGAACAAGCGGGCCAAGATCAAAAAGGCCAGCGGCTACAAGAACGGCCTGGCGCTGCAGCTGATGGCACAGGGCCTCTACAACCACTCCACCACCACCATACAGGAGGACAAGGAGGACAGCGAATAGGACGGGACGGTGGACTGGATGAGCCACACGGACAGCTATACAGAGAACTACCAAGCCAGGACGCAGGCTTACATCGATGACGGCAGCCTAATCAGGACAACAGTTATTTACTTATTAGAAGGATAAGTTAGCACGCCAAGATCAAGGTCAATATATTAAGATGGCAGCAGTATTAGGCGACAAGCCGACAGTCGGTATTATAAGCCAACAGTCAGTTTTACAAACTCATAGTTACAAACGCAAGTCAGCATTACAGGTCGCCAGTCAGTATTACATATTCATAAGTCAGTATTACAAACTCATAAGTCAGTATTACAAACTCATAAGTCAGTATTACAGGTCACCAGTCAGTATTACAGGTCACCAGTCAGTATTACAGGTCACCAGTCAGTATTACAAACCGACATCCAGAGACAGCCATCAATTGTCAGCAGTGGGACTTGAGACCTGGGAGGGCCCCCTGCTGGCTATGAACGGTATATCACTGGTTAACGCTGCCTTTAAAGCCAGCAAATACATCCACGGTAATTTAACGTTGGACTTGACAATGTTCGGAGCCATAAAATGGACAAGTCCGCCCCTGATCAGACAGTTAAACTGGAGCCGAAGAAGCTATTTAAAAACACAACGCTATATGGACATAGGCCTCTCTCTATAAAATGAAGGAACGTTATTATAGTTTCTATAGCCAATGTTATCACTGTGTATATATTTAATTTCAGGCCAGGGCAGGGGAGTCCTGCTTGCTGGATATTTCTATAACTTGTTTCTTTCTATGATAAAAAACAAACAAAGTGTGACCGGCTCATGGTTGTGTGGACTCGTCTGTCGCAATATCCAAACCAGAATAACTTTATCCAGACATAACAAGCCAAAGATTTTAATATTATGTTCAGATGTGTGTGGTCTGAAATAAAAACACTAAACTTTAGCACCATTGGTTAATGTATTTACTATGTTTTGTGTTTTGGAACAATAAAAGCAGCGTCAATTATTAAAATGTAGTAGGCTAGATAAATTAGAGCATGGGAATTTAAAGTGAGAGCCTATAGGCATAATGGCTTATTTTTACCTTTATTTTTATTTCTAAAAAATATTAGAATTTGTTTAAATTGCTGGACCATTACTTTTATCACATAATTACAAGATATGCCTAATTGGTCTAATTCTTATTTGCAGGCTTTAATGTGAAGTTTAGAAAAACAGTATAAGAGGAAACTAAATACGCAGTATAAAAACTAATGGAAATAAAATTCAAGCGCCACATTCCATGACTGGTCATGAGCCCGTGGACAGACCCGTTCTAAATGCATTGCACGCAAAGTCCGTATGGATTGTTTCAAACGAGTCTTTATTTATAGATTTGAGAAGAACATTATAGGCTTGTGCGACAGCTAGATACGAGCAAACACTCACTAAAAAGAGCACACACACACACACCCTGTGAAAGAGCTCTAACACGGTTCGTGTTTCGTTACAGACACCGGTCAGTCCACGATATCGGATATTACCACTATTAATCTATTCAGGGAATTTACAACATCCAAAAGAGGCCGCCAACAAATTCAGAACATGGCTGTCCTTCACGTTATCGGTTCAACCAGTTGTTTTATACGCCGAAGTTCAGCTGGCACACTACAGAAATAGCATATTAATGATTATTGATTATGTCTAAAGCGCTCACAGGACTAGCGGACTCCTGGTGTGTGCGTGTGTGTGTGTGTGTGTGACTGCATTGCAGTCAACGCCAGTAGGAGGTCACGGAGTCGTCAAAGCGATGTGAAAATGGCTATACAAAATTATGAAGTATAACCAATAATACATTATAATCATAACATCAGACATATGTTTTCCTTTTGTTAAAACTTGGGTTAGCGAGGCGCGTGGACGCAGAAACTAACCTTAAATGAGCCAACCTATTACAGTTATTTATTTGTGTATTCACACACACACCGTATCATCAAAGTAATACATTCTTACTTATATAATACTTACTGTCCTAAATATTACTGTCCTTTTTTAATGATAATGCTACATCATATACACACACACACATACACACACACACACATGCCACTGGCATTTTAATATTCTGACACTCAGGGTGGGCTGTCAGTGTGTTTGTGCTTCTTATCACAATAGCCCTAATATTTAGTGAGAACCGTTAAATAATAGTCACCTTTAATACTTTGCCTTCACGTGTCAAGAACAACAGCTGCTATTTTAACGCGTGAATCAGGGCCTGATGTGACGTTTTCCAAGAAGCGAGAGGGTGGAGGCTGTCGACGCTATTGGAAGTTGAGGGTTGCGAGGTCTCACCGCTGATCGGAGGTTTTTAATTATTTCCAGGTTGTTACGTTTGTGTCCAATTACCAGGAAGAGATGTAATAAGCCCTCACCAACAAATATTAATAATTGATTTAAACATGCCCGTGACAGCGGCGACACAGACCGTCTCAGGGTTAAAGCTCGACACAAGGCTACAGATACCATGCTAAATAAACATGATCTGGGCTATTTTAATGTACAGTTATAGCCACAAATAGGCTGCGTTAATAAAATAAAAAAACAAAACGAGTCTATTTTGTTAACCCTCAGTAAACCTTACTTTTCTGCATTTAAAAATTAAACTGCTCAGCCAAATAAGGAATTTGTGAGGTAATAATAATAACAATAAAAGAAACAACAACAACAACAACAAGATACTACTACTAATAATAACAATATCAATAACAACAACAATAATATAATAATAATAACAATATCAATAATAACAACAATTATACTACTACTAATAATAATAATAATAACAACAATATCAATAATAACAATTATACTACTACTACTACTACTACTAATAATAATAATAATAATAATATAGGCTAATAATAAATAACAAATAAATAAAAACAATGAGTTTTCATAATTTGTACAGCCTATTAATATTAATTAATTATTGTATTATAGTGGAGATGGCCTAATATTAATTATTTATAATAGAAACCACATCTTCCTCGAATGGATAGTAAACAAAACGTCACAGAACAGAACTACTGAAAAACGCGAGGTGAAATGTTTACACAATACGTTCAAATGTCAGACGCGCAAAACGTGTCATTGCTATTTAGCAGGGACTCTTCTTTCAAGCCATTGCCAAACAAATTAGCATCTACACACATCAGCAAGTTTAGTGAATCTACCGAATATATCTAAGAGACAGCTGACACGAATGGCTATTTGACCATCTGGCCTGCATGTGTGTGTGTGTGTGCGTGCGTGCGTTCTCCATGGCCAGTCAAGCCAAACATTCATCAGTGCGCGTTGAGGAGGAACCTCTCCAGCGTTTTAATAATACCTTTACACCCCACTGTGAAAGCGGAAGACCCTCTTATGACAGTGTATTTAAAATTCATACAATTATAAAGCAGAGAGGATATATTCCCCCACCTCGTCGGCTGCGCAAGCCGCTGGTTTATCTGTAAAACAAAGAAAATCCTCGGATCGTTTGCATACTTAGCGCGCTGTGCCTCGCAGGCACAATATGGATTTAATTTATATGCAAATTACCGCAATAAAAAAGGGAATACACGCGGGGGAGATCTCCTCGTTTTTAAAGGCCTCCGTAGCAGGTAGGGCGGCTCATACGCGCGTACATGGACGCGCACGCACGCCACGCGCTATTCCAACGTCCCTGCGTTACGCATAACGATGTCATATCTTATTATAACAATGTCATATTGTAAAGGTGGTGGCAGAATGCTTTGGTGGAATATCAACCCTTTGGACTGTATTAACCCGTGGTGACGTCACATCACGGCGGGGGAGCGAAAGGTTCATCAAAAAGAACACACACACACACACACAAATGGCGATCAGCTACAAAATGTAATCGGAAAGGTTTACCACGCACGCACGCACGCACGCACACACACACACACGGGTGTTCTTCAGGCTGAGCGATCAAAGACGAGCCTGAGGCCGAACACTCGAGAGACAAGAGACGTCACAGGCCTGCTGCTACTGGTCTAAACTATCAGTTCTAACACAGTTTTAATGCGTTATTCGACGTTATGTCGTATGCGTTGACGCGTTTATGATTATGTAGGCCTAATCTTCTGCGGCAACGTATACCGTACAATTGTGGATACCCAAACACGAGTCATCAAAGTGTTCTCAACGGTAAAATCAGCGGTTCATCATACGCACCAATTATATATTCAGTTAAAGTTAAGAATACATCGATTTACTGGTACAATATACATTTAGTAAAACTACAAGTATTTAGCAGCAGGTAAGGTTACAGTAAGTACTAGGATTAGGCAGGTAGACTGTAAATATGAGATTTCTTTTAGATAAATGTATTGTTGTCATGTTGATCTGATCAGGCCACACCACAAGTAACCCTGTCCTAGATTTTACATTATCAGTTCAGACATCAACAACATAATGGCAAGGTTTTATGATGATGTTGTTTTTGTGATTCCTGTGTAAGGAAGTGTAAGGTTAAAGTATAGCATTTAAAAGCAGATAGAGTTACACTTGTAGTATTTAACCATTGTTACCATGGGAGTCTTGTTAACATTTAACAATTTTTCAAGAGGCAGGAACATAACATTAACAGTACATGCTTCTTGTCAAGTAGGGAGATGTAGATAGTATTTAGTGGCAGCAGGTAGGGTTACAGTAAGTACTGTATATAGCAGCAGGTAGGGTTACAGTAGTATTTAGCAGCAGGTAGGGTTACAGTAAGTACTGTATATAGCAGCAGGTAGGGTTACAGTA
>JAODOY010083884.1:0-14843 GCA_025399855.1 Forbesichthys papilliferus | reverse complement strand
GATGATGTTGCTCGGGAAAGGGAAGTTTGGGGTCCCTTGCTGAAGCTGCTGCCCCCGCGACCCGACTCCGGATAAGCAGAAGAAGATGGATGGATGGATGGATAGAACCATAGGCTAATATCTATACATTAATTAATAAAGATTGTATACAGTACTTTCAACATGCTAGCCTACATGTTAGTGTTATTAACTATGACTTTCATATGACAGTGTATATCTCCCATTCTGCTTACTGTATGAGTCATGGTCATTCTCAGCTTCAGCTTGCAATTCTATGTGAATCTCAATGACATGTGTTTTGTGAAATGCCTGTGACAAGCCCCTGTATGTGAGCAATGTCTTTGTGCTGCACACAGAGCGCCACTCTGCGCCAGGCGCTTGCCTACGTGATGTAACAACAATGATGTCACACTGACGGGATTCCCATTGCCAATTTGTGGCCTTCTCTGTAACATAGCATCAGGGAAACAACAGCCTAGGGCATGTGACAGCATGTAAAATGATCTTATTCATTGTGATAGTTTCATATTTGGGTGGACACACCTTTTGGGCGCATCAAAAAGGAGAACTGGTGCGTCAGAAGAAGAGACTCCTAATGAAATGTTTCCACATTCAGCATTCAAACGGCCACAAGCACACGTGACATTGTGAATCACAAAGAACAAAAATACCAATGCACCAGGCAGTTCTCCTCAATGAAAGTAATGTGAGACAAAGAGAGCATTTTCAATGTATCTACTATCTAGATGTCATTGTATTGTATGAGTGGTAGCCTACTGTAGATTCTGAAATGTATGCTAAATACAAAAGTACACTGCAATCTAAACACAACCCTGCACTCCATGCCATTAAACAGACGGGTTGATCTGGTTGGTATAATGAAGTCTCTCTCTCCCCATTTAGCCTTACAGCAAATATCACATTGAAGAATGCCAGCATTATCTTACACTGCATACAACAATCTCAATCACACTGTACCAGACTCCTTACACACCAAGAGAAAGGCTGACTCAAAGTGGGTCACAGCTTCATTTTCCAGTACTTTCTCTCCCAGTTTATACCCCTCTTGCGCTCCCATTCTTCAGTATAAGCTCCATTTTACAGATATCAAACATATTTAGCACTGTATCTAAAATATCTAGAAGTCATTTAAATTTACATAGCCTTACAACAAATGATATCAAGTAAAATGAAATACAATTATTTGGGTACGCAAGGGATTATGGGAAATTAGGACATAGGCAGTTAAGTACTGTAGTAGCAGCAGGTTTTTATGTGGCTAAATATGTGTTATGGAATGTGTGCAGGAGATGGGGACATTGGAAATGTACATGTGGGCACCGTGACTAAGATGTACGTGACAGAGATTGAAGCCCATTTGTGAAAGTTTATTTATTCTTGGGTTGTGCAGTGTACAATAAACATTGCATACTTAAATTAATGTGTTTACATAATTCTGCCATAAATGTTTATTTTTAGTTTGGATTTTTCGCATGTTTGTAATATTTAATCTAACATTGGAAGAACATTACTCAAGTAAAACAAACCTCATTCATTAAGGTATTAAGCAAATGTATATGAAGTTGCCTCAATCCAGCCAATTAAGTTTATAACCAATTCTTATGAATATATATTTGAGCCAACCCTAATATATAAAGTTGGATCATCATAATTTCTTAATGTTGAAAGAAAGCCATATAATTACATGAAAATAATTTCCATGATTTTATTAAGTTCATCAAATTAATTATTTATTTTAGTGCATGGCCCATGACTAGGATTATTTCAAGGTGTGTAGTACACTGCACCAAACTGTAAGTTTGATAAGGTATAATATGCTACTCTATGTCTCAATGCAGCGATAATTGTATTTTGCATTAATTTCTGAATGAGTGCTACGCTAACAAACAGTATGTGTCTTTACATTACAAAAGACGTGGGACATTACAATTATTTAAATTTGAAATATATTGCTATTCTTGAAGGACAGTATGTTTTCATCACAAAGTAAAACCCACTCTTGCAGAAGAAAAGTCGGGAGGACAGTTAAAACATACTTCCCAATCGAGAAAAGCCTTTAGTGTGGTTCTTTGCTCTTCTATTCAATTCTAATAAAACTGATGTTACATAGCAGCAACTATGTAAACCTCTGTAGGACTCGCCATTGTTGATTTCAAGTCGCCTTCGTCACTCTAACCTAAACCATGCCTGTAGCAAACAGTACGACGCTGATTGGCCATACACTTGGTTTACACAGCTCTCCAGACTGATTATCGTCTCAAGTCTCAAAAAGATGCATTACTAGTATACTTTTTAATCAAGTTTGTATACTTTTATATAATTATCAGAGATATACTTATAGATAAGTATAGTATCAATATATTGCTATTAAAACAGCAAACATAAAAAAGAATGCTTCAGAGAACCATCTTGTTTGTTCACATTTCCGGTAGACGATTTTATCCAAATTAAATTTCAAGAGAGCAGGAAATGGAGCAATGGATAATAAACATACAAGCAGACATAAAACACAAATAATTAAAGAGGAAGCTGAAAATGAAAAGCTACCAAAAACAGATTATTTGTAGGCTATGTAGCCGGTTTCTTTTAGCAAGCGATCCTCTTCCAGAATTAAATTCTTCTATCTGAACTTAACTTGTCAAGCCCAGCGTAAAGTAAGCCTGGTGTGTGCACTTCATCAAGTTTATTTAAGCTACTATTTGTCTATTGATCCACCAAAACACTTTTCACTTGTCAATGGTGTGGGGTCACCAATAATGTTTTCATCTGTCATGGTGCTCTGAAGTCAGCTTTCATCATTGATGTTTCACTTGAGAGATTATAAATGCATGTCTTCCATGATCTCCTAAAATGATTATAGCTACTCCTGCAGATACAGTATTTGGCATTGGCATCAGTAGGCTAGTGCAGCGCATTTCGCTGTTGCCATTAAAATTGGGTTACATTTAGAAATGGCTTTCTTCAAAATAGGCTATTATTGTTAAGGGCCCGCTTTCACCACTCTGCATTGGGGCCAGTTGATGCCTTGTAATGAGAAAGATTGAGAAAGATCATGAATGTGCTAGGTTTGATTAAGAATGCAGTAGTTTTAGTTATTCCTGTTAGAATTAGTGTTACTCAAATTGCAAACATTTGAGTGCATGATTTTGTTGGACTGCTAAGCTCAAGGATAAGCAATAAGGTAATTAGGCCCTAATAGGTGTCCTGGTTTTTTGTGAAACACAGGTGGCAAACCTAGCAATCGTGCCTGCCGACGTTAGAGCCTACTGAGCATTTGTGTGCAGGCAGTGCAGTTATGGTAAATCTTTGGTTTTAGAGAACCACAGTGAAGCTACTGTACGTGGTTAGAAAATATGATACATTATAATAGGCTACAGCATTTAATATGGTTATTGATATTTAAATAGGAAGTTATATTAACATTATTCTGTATAACGTTCAAAATACATTTACTTTAAAAAAAAAGTTTTTAATTTGTTTGCTCTAAATTCCTATTGGCTAGTCCAGATTTTCAGGTTGTCCTCCGCCTTCAATATCACATTAAGGAGACAGTCTACTGTAGCATTGTTTATATTAAGTGAAAATCTATACAGTAGCCTGCCTATGTGACCATGTCACAATTCTGAGCAAACCTATTACATATAGCAGGCTTATACATTTCATGAAAAGTCAAACATCTGTTACTTATGATTAAACCAGAACTACAGAGTCTGACCAAGCACCACCATATTGATACAGCTTATAATAAAACAATACATTTCAAACAAAATACAAAAAAAAAATGTGAAATTGACATGAATAGAATGTCAACGGTGCCCCCAAATATCTGTCTGCGCAACAGTTAAAATGTTGTATGTGCTCCTTGAGGTAAAGGTAAGCATAGAGTTCCCTGCTTTGCCACAAAGTTCTTCATTGATCTAGACTCTCAAAGTGCAATACATTTATGAAACTTTAAAATCTTAAAAATCTTCCTCTGGGGAGCATGCCCCTGGACCCTTACCTGTGGGAAACTGCACCATGATTGTAATCGGTTGGTAAATTACTAATAGCTCACACGTCGATGAAGAAAAGTAACATTGCTATCAAATGCTAGTTCTTTAACATGTTTTATAAGTCTCATCGGGAGAAAGAGTAACCATTCGTTTGCCTCTTTCCTTGTTGCCATGTATTCTTTTTCACTGGGTGTTTTAACTTCACTAACATCATGCATAGATGCTAGGCACTTGAAACCGTTGTTCAATGTGCTGTGATTCTATGGGCTCTATCTTACAACTGGCACAATGGCACAAAGTGAGAACTCAAATGTCTGGTAGTTTAAGACCGATGCAATTGTAATTTTCCTGTCCAGCTCTCAGGTTGTTTAAATAGCAAATGCACTTTCTTGCACCCAAGTGATTGCGCAATATACCAGCAAAAACCTGATCTAAAGGCAACACGTGCCTATGACAGATGGACCACAAGCATGCACTCTGCTTGTCACACACACACACACACACACACACACACACACACACACAGCACAGGAGCGCACAGACATGCAAAAGATTCTAAATTAAAAGAGCACAATGTTAAATATTATTTGTGTATAACCTACATCAACATATTATAGGGATCTCTCTATTGCCTATATGGTCTGCTCCATCATTTTCACAAACCTGCCGGTATAATAGCAATCCGCCTATGATGTAAGCGTGCCTGGATTTATTAAGGAAATGGGAGATTCATCTCTGATTAGTTTATCTTATGTTACAGCCAAAACACACCCATGAATAATGAAAAAAGTACAACCCTTTTGAACCTTATGCCTGGTGCACTGACCATTTATTCTGCCGTTAAAATAGAAAACATAGATTTGAACACACCCTAAATGCAATTTGCTCCTTGCGCCTTAGATCGTTAAAATAGGGCACTATATTTTATTACTGACTTAAAAAGTACACATTACTGTGGCTGCTTGTATAAGGCTAGGTCATGTTTACGGTCCTCTACAGAACTAACGTTATCACATTATATAACAGTCCACTGGCCATAGACATCCAAAATTTAGCCAAATCATGCTATAACCCACACAAAACTATAGAGGATGAAAACAGTCAAACATTCCCTGCTCTGGGCGATAAGTAGAACCCTCACAACTGTAGCTTTACCATGGTCATGATCAGAGGTCTTATTGTGATGTAATCTATCCAGCACCACAGTAGGTTACTTTTGATTGTACAGTATCTTTATGTTTACTAACAATGGGTCTATACCCTTGGGAATATAGTATGTGAATAGTGATCCGGGAAATATGCCAGTTTGCCATCAGTCAAGCCCAGCAAATGGAAACCCCACCCTAGATTAAAGATATCCTTATGTGCTTTGCTAAACCAACACCACCTTTTATGACAACAACAAAATAAAGTTTTGCAGCTTCAGGAGCAGTGTGTTAAACATGTATTCCTCGTCTACGGTGTACAAAACAACAATTTTGTTAATATATCAAAGGTGACAGGAAGCACATCATTTGATACACCTATTATAAATTCCTACATTAAAAGCTCAGGTCTAAATAGTTAGTAATATGCTAGCTAGTAGCTAGCATACTACTAGCATAGTAGTATGTTAGTGGAATATTTCTGGACAAAGCATTTATTCTCCCATCATGTTAAAGGGTGAAGTGCCAGTGCTGATGCTGGTATGCAGTGACCTCACTTCATGTTGGGTGATGTTGTGAGACACTATTTTTTTTAAATTAGTTTTAATATCGTTATGATTTTTTTATCGTTATGTTGGGGGTATACTGATAAGTTCTTCACAGCTCAGAAGCGTTGAGATTGTTAGCTGTGAACATTTATTGGGGGTCACGGGTCAATAGGTAGACCTCAGGCACTTTTTAAAGACTAAAACGCATGTCATAAACATAACGGCAGGGGGAACTGTAGACTGACTGGGGCTCACATGCAGTGAGATGTTGGTCATGGTTCTGGAAAGACGGGCTGCACGGGCAACGGGTACAGCTGCATCCTGGTCTCCCTCCGTCGGTCTCGTCTGCTTGCCATCACAAACCGTTCTGCTTTGGTCTCTTTTCCCTTCTCCCCTACCTGGGTCAGCGTCAAGTCAGTCTCAAACTCTGGCCCGCTCTCATCAGATTCCCCATCTCTATTTTATGCTCTGTATCCCTGCGTAGTTCAAAATGCATGGTGTCCATAGTTTGCAGGGAATCCATCCCCCTAACTATCGTCTTGCCACCGACTCTCCTCTGACGTCCCCTGTATCACCCTACCCACACACTCATTCAGTATCTATTTACATTAATGTGCAGGATACGCATAGCTATTTCCAATGCAAAGAAAACCAGCAGTCCTATGTTGTAGTCCTTCCCTCTTCTAATGTCTTATATAGCTAATCCAGATTCTGGTTTTGGCTCAGGGTTGCGCACTTCCATATTTAGATTGAAAGCCATGTGCCACTCACTCCCACACTCCCTCTGCCTCTTTCACAATCTTTTTTTCTCCCACCATCACCCACTCAATGCCTTTTACCTCATTCCATTTTGTTCGCCTTCTCTGTCAGTTGCCGTGGTATGTGCAGCACTAGAGGACGCATACTGCATGTATGCGTGCATACATGATCTGGCCTGGGGTCATTTGTGCATTGCCAACCAGCCACAATTTGTGCACAGGAATCAGTTTGCATTTATGATAATATCATTATATCGCCACTATAAAATAGAACATATTATATTATAATCCATCTAAGAAAATTAGTGAGATTGTATTTTTATGCAATAAAACTGGAAAAGGATTTCTCATTTTCACTTTGCAAACATGACTGTGCCATTTGTGGAACACACACACAAAATCATCTACCAGCTACATCTATGCTTCATAAACCAGACGAGTTCCAAAGTCAGTTCAATTTAGCCTATTGACATTATTTAGACTAAATCAGTGAGAACACAAGCATCAAGCTAGCATATTTTCAAAAATAATTCTGAGATAAAAAATTAATTTTAATCTTTGTAGATGAATACTTTCTCTAGTAAAACATTTACAAACATTTTATCCCCCATAGACAATGGGGTCTGAAGGCTATAGAAACACAATGGGAACATATGGAACAGAACATTTGAGAAACTGTGGTATCTAAACCTGTGCCTGTTAAAAAAAGGCTCAGGTTGAAACTGTCACATTGTCCAGTTTTTCCTACAATTCACTCTCTTAAATGACATTAGGCTAACTAATTTCATCGTAGTCCAAGTCCTGTCAAATTAACAGCAATGTTTTTTATGCTGCACTTGAATAATGTACATTACTATCTGTGATGCTGTTGGACTGACATTTAAGATGTCGCTCTCCACCACCACCACCACCACCATCAAAACACCAAAAAGGGGAATATGTTTTCAGAAGAATGGTGTTCCAACTTCCATCCCTCCAGTAGAGTTCCAGATGATTGTAGAACTGGTTCAATGCCAAGGAGCACTGACCCAACTTCTAACTGCACATGGTGGCCCAACACCTTCCATAGATGTTCAAATGGATTAAGAGCTGGTGAGTGAGGGTTTCTCTGTAGCATAGAATTGTTCGGTCCTTGGCCGTCTGACTTTTAACAAAGTATTAAATGAAATAATGAACTTCAATATTAAAACAACTCTCAACAGGTTAGGCTAAACATTTCATAATAGGTGTGATCAATCAAAACAACTTCATACGTAGTGATTCTTTCGTGGACCAAAACAATGACAACAAAATGCCCACCTCAAAGCAACAGAAGCATCGGACCCCTCAATGTAAAGGACAATCATTAAGGTTTTTTCATTTGTAAAGTGTCTGTAATTGAACGCACATATGTACAAACTGAGTAAGCAACTTAATAAATATTTTTTAGGATTGTAGCCATTGTAGGCTAATTAGGCCCAATTGTTATTAGTAAAAGCAGTCAATAAATCTCGAGTCAGTGAGTGGCATGAGAGGATGACACAATTGGGGTTTAAGTAGAGGCATGCATATTAGTAACCTAATATTAGCCTACTACTCACAGGGCAAATTACACACAAAAAATGGGTGCGACAGTTTTTTTTACTGACGGGTTCCATTCATTCAACCTTTATGGATCCGTGTGTGTAATTTCACCACAGCGTAGACCACGGTATGTCGAACCTCATTTATTCAGAACAGGCTGCATACAATAATTTTCTGTATGACGGAATTTTGGCCTATGGTCACAAGTTATCCCACTACAATAGGTAAACCTACTAACAAGACAGTATGGGTTTCCAGCCTTGTTCTCATCTTGCCACTCACCTGTATTTTGACGATGCCTTAGGACCCACTCGCTCGGTTGCGTTCGTGCTTCCATAGCCTTCGAATGCAAATGGCTCAAATCCGCAATCCCCAACACCAAGGGTTTAGAGCTAGAATCTCAAAAATCCAACCGGCGATTAAATAGTGTTGCTAAACAGACGTCATTACTGAATACCCGGCCGTCAGGATCGGTGTAGATTTCTGTAAGTGCCCGGAATAATAGAATTAAGGCATCCACAGGTATCTGCCGTTTCTCAAATATAATTGATGAAATAGCAGAGCAGATGCATTAAACAGACGCGCGTTGTTTCATTTAAGACTTCGTCATTAATGAATCAGTGGATTGATTAGAATTGCAACACGTCGTGGCTGTCCGTTGACTGTGTCTTTAACGAATATATAACGGCTCATCATCCAGTCATAAATGAATCCGTCGATTTATTGAATGGACTATCCTTTCTCACGCGAAACCTTCCACGGCAACATAACAGACAATCAGACAACTCCCGAACCCCAACCGACGGCAAGTATAGTGGCAGCAGGTCCGGAGATATTGACACCCGCTGGACAAGATTTCGCCGATAAAAGATACGTCGTGGATATTCCCTTTCCTATTCCGCCGCGGTTTGTGGAACGTCGAACTGCCTCTGCGCAATTTACGTAGATTCTTTCGTAATTTTTTTTATCTTACGAGAGCAAATCGCAATTGCGTTGTTTACGCACACCTTCCTTGGTTTTGTAAATGGCACTGTTGAGATCTAGCAGAGAAACTGCGCCACCAGTGGTATATGAGGCATCAAGCATATGTGACTGCATGAGGAAAGTGTTCTGCCCAGTTTTCCAAGTGACCACTTAAGTGGAAAATATGCGGACGTCCTGTTAGCCCAAATGAGCTGCTCTTAAAAGTGGCTGTGCAGTTTGTCATTGTAATATTACTTTCCCATTATTTTATGGGCTGTATGATTGGTTGTCATGGTTATACACTATTAACAAGCATAATCTTGTAGAGTTAGTTCATGCCAGCCAAATTAAGTTGTTATATTAGAATGTGTATACCCACTGGTTAGGCTACATAGGCGAATAACCAGTAACGTGTTTCAGTGAAGCACCAAAAATAATACAATCTTAGCATTTCTGTCTGATAATAGAAACAAATACATAAAACAAATTGGGAAATTATGTTAGCCTATCGGCTTGAGAGTAACAACGACATCTGTTAATTGTTTACTTATAAAATAACTTGCATCAAATAAACAAATAAATAAAACAAAACGATTTACTTTTTCCAATGTATAACGTTATTAGCCTATAAATAGACTTCCAATATAGGCCTAAAGCAAAGAGACCCCCCTTCTTTTGAGGACTAGATGGTACATCCCATTCTATCATCCTCTTCTCTTCCTCCATATTTTCAGTGTCCTCCATCTCTGTGCTTCTCTCGTTTGACGATCTAAAGGACTTTCAATATTCAGCGTGCTATTATTTGCCCCCCGCTGTTTGATTTATCAAATTTCACAATCTACAAGGCTGAAAGGTAATTAACCCCCCTTTGCATTCCATTAAACCAGCATAGCCACAACATAGCTGTCTCCTATGTCAACTTATGTTTTGTCTTCCAATGAAGACAATGATCGTATTCTATTTAATGTCTTTTTTTTTTTGTCTGCTTGTCTGTATCTTTTTCTGGATTTATTCATGATTTGCTCTATTGCAGTCACTTTAGTCCATGTTTCTCTCCTCCATCTTGTTCTCCGTATAGCACATTATGACTCATGCGGTATTACAACATGCATATGTTTGGGTGTGAATGAAAAGACAGTTTTGAGTCTAATTGTGAGTAAATCTAGAGATGGCTGTTGTCATGTCAAAATGACATGTGAATTCTTGACCGTGAGTGGGCACTTCTGCAGTTGCAGCTGCACCATTCAGTTGCTAGCCCATTCTTTTATGAGAAAGCCAAACAAGAAACTTTCTTAAAAGTATTTATTCCATGGGAACTATATACAGTATATTGCATCTGCTCCACACTTGTCCCATTAGCAGCAAGACAGTGGGTTTGATCATATCATTTCCAAGGTCAAATCTAAGGCTTTATTGACACATTACATTTTTAACACTATTTTGAATGCAGATAATGTGTTGCCTTTTGCCTGACTATAATCAGTCCGTTTGCTGTTTCTCTACAACGAAGAGAGTGCAGAGAGTGCTACCTGTCTAGACCACACCTCTGTTCTTCGTCTCCATGGAAGCCAAGGCTAAGAGTGGGGCACAAGCTCCAAAGGCAGCATCTAAAGCAGAGAAGAAAGAGCCAGCGCCCCCCCGCAAAGCTGACCCTGCTCCAGTAGTCCCAGAGCCTGTGAAGCCTTGCTCCCAGGATGGAGCAGCAGACGCTGAGGCCACAACAGATGCTGAAGAAGCTGCAAACTCAAGCACAGACTCACTGGAACACCTGAAACCCTTCCTTATTGGTGGGGCCATCATTGCTGTTGGAGCTGTCCTGCTGGGAGCCTTGATATTGGTCAGGAGAAATTAAAACCTAGACCGATACTCAATAGCTATTTATTGTATAGGGAGATTGGGTCACTTACTGGTTGGCTCAGACACTGTCATGTGTAGATATTGGGGATGGGGAGCCATTGTGCATCTTTTATTTAAGTGTGACTCTGCTTTTAGTGAATTGAATCATATCAAAAAGCTAATATGGGACATATATGTATGTGCATGAATTTGCCTGAACACTTTATCAACTGATCTATAATGCCAATTATTATTTAAATAACACACACAGTAGTATTGAGCTAATATACTTGAACTATCAATAAATAGCCTATACAGCAGCTTTATAGTTTGCACAAATAGCCTTGACCGGGGCATGCACTATTTGTATATACTTTCACCAAAATGTATTCTGGTTGGTTCCATTATTTAAAAATGTGATTTGGAAAATGATTCAAAATATTTACATACATCTGAACAAATATGTAAATTGAACTGACTTTTAGATAGGATTTCCGTTTAATTGCAATATATAAAAACTTTTTATGAACGTACAGATGACACATTGTGATGTACAGCAATTGTTTTGGCTATGTCACTTGGATACTCATAATCTTTGAACATCACATTTAAACCAAATTAGATTTTTGAGTATATTACCGTGGTACTGTGTATAAAATAAATGTCAGTCAAACATACTATTTAATGCCAGAAGTATAGAAACCGTGATCTTGGTTGTAAAATAAGCAACATCTTATATTATTTTATACAGTGAAAGTATTTTACAAGTAAATGTTCACTGTATAAGAATAATCACTAATACATTTTAAATTTAGACATTTATTTGTACCAGCCCAACCTGGCAGTAGATTAGATTACATTTATAAATCACTATGAAGAAATAAATCAGGAATAGAATTGAAAAAAACTGTCAAACATGACATGATATAGATAACAAATATGTTTTCTGTAACTGAAAAAAGCCTTATATGAACCTATTCAACGTAGACATTCAGAATCCTATACGCTAGGCTATTTCTGATATGCACGTTTATAATTGTATAATTTAAAACCATCTTAATTGTGAAAATATAGACACTGTATATCACTTTCAGGTTCCCTGGTGCATAAAAAGAAGGAAAACCTTTAGAATATCTTGGTTTTGATAGGGTACATTAAACATATCTGTAATAAAATAAACAATACAGCAGAATTAACACCATGCACCTTCATTATCAACAAATATTTTGCAAACCAACAATACACAATAACAACCTTATATTGTATACTAGTAGCCTATACTAGTTCCTTTCAACAAAGTCTTATTTATTTTCATTATTTCAAAAGCGTATAAATGCAATAATTCAGATAGGACTTCTCATTTTAGCACAAATGCTGTAGCAAATTAAAAGACATGAACTATGTTGATGGTAATGTTGATAATAATGACAATATATTGTTTATATCCCTACATGTTCCTTATGCACACTCTCTTCTGCCCCAATGCTTCTTACAAAATAGATGTTTCCTTATAATCAGACGTGTATTAAACACATGAACCAGTTTATGGATTGTGATTCTTGAAAATTATCTAATTTATTTAGCAGATGCAGACCAAATAAATCTCTGGAGCATACAGTATAACTATACTGCACAATGTTTTACTTGAGTATGCTACAGTACAGTATGTACTCTATGTAGCCATACTGTGAGAAGGTGAATAATAAACTAGCATTATGACAATTATTCTACATTATTAATTAGTCTACATTATTTTCCAGATGTGTTGCCTTGACAACTAAATACATAGGCAAATATATCAAATAATGTTGCAGGTTGAACTAGAGAAGAACAGTTATTATTACCTTTATTATCAAGGTTATTTACTATTCAAACAATCGTCTCACGTGGGTGCTTTTATTTTGCAATATCGACCGGAAGTTTTGTTCTTGTGGTGGGTGACCGGCTAAAGGGCGCGTGTTAGGACAACGTAGTGGCATCAAAGGCAACAAACAGTATCTCCTTCTGCAATTTATAAAGAAAACTAGTGAATTCAGTTGATAACCCAGGTGGGTAAGAAAATATTACTTTAATTGTATATATTGAGTTCAAGACGTGTCCCCAGTGGAACACGCACGGTATATAAGCGGATTGCAAAGCCATGATGCTACAGTAGCTAATGTTGATCAGCGAGGCTTCATAGTAAATACCGTACCGGTAATGCAACTTGTCAGGTTTCATTAATATTATCAGTCTCGTTTTAGGTTTATTACGCGTGTCATGCGTGATATAGGTGGTGACTAAACTAGCAACTAATTTAGGGATGCCAACTATTACATTTACTTATTGATATAAGTAAGCAAATTCTGCCCCCATAATACATACTGATTATGTTATTTCTAAATAGCAGTGTAATAGGCAATAACATGCATAATAATATTCAAATAAAGTAACACATTGCTCCTCGTAGAGTTTAGTGCAACATAAACTTCTACTATAGTCAATTTGTAGCGTGGAATAAACTAACCGGAATTTGTGTGGCTTGTTCAAGTTACCACAAAATGATCATACCAATTCGATGCTTCACGTGTGGAAAGATTGTGGGGAACAAGTGGGAGGCATACCTTGGCCTTCTTCAAGCTGAATATACGGAAGGGTGAGATTAAAATGTACTCGCTATCTATCAATCTTGTACTTTTTAAAATGCGTGTATTAAGAATCACATCTGCTTCCATTGAAACAGTAACATGAAACTCACATCTACTTTACAGTGACGCTCTCGATGCTCTCGGCTTGAAACGGTACTGCTGTCGGAGGATGCTTCTTGCTCACGTAGACCTCATTGAAAAGTTGCTGAATTATGCTCCCCTAGAGAAGTGATCTCTTTCCACCTTTACCACGAGGACCCCAGAAGGAACTATACTATGGACTAAAGATGTGGCAAATATAATACAATGCTTGACAGAACTGATCACAGTATAGACTTTTGAAATGCAGGACTGTATCAAATGTGCATGTTTTACTAATAAAACTAATACAACATGGTGGTTTTAACTGTATACTCTTCAACAATGTTTAAGATGAGACCAATATGCTAAATTATTCAAATTTTTAAATAATTATGTGCATTTTCCAGATAGCTTGGTATCAACAATTGAAACAGAATTGTTGTAAACACCTTCCAATACTTTCATACAATTATGGGAATGTAAAGGATGTACATTTGAACAAGGCAAACCAATTACAGAATATGGCCACAACCACCGTTTATAGTAAAATGTTTAAAAACAAGAGTTTCTTATATGAATGAAACAAAACGTAATGCTTTAGGATGATCACAAACAGTTTTTAATTATCAGATCAAATTTTATACAAAAGATGAAAATAATGTAGATTAAGACATATACATCAAATAAATGTGTCCATGCATGCATGTATATCAAACTGATGTGTCCAGGGTTCCAATGCAAAACCAATTTCTTTTTTGATGATTGGTATCAGTCTTTGCAAACATGCCTGATCTGGGGGACATGAAAATCGGAGCAGGACTTTGGAAAATGTGATATTTACTTTCTGTCAGCAACCTTGTCATAATCCCAGAAGACTGGTAAACTTGTTGCAGAATTAAGGCATGTCCAAACTGCATTATGGTGTAACGAGATAAGGCTGAGAAAGTCTGAGGAATAAAACAATATACAAAATATATAACATTGCACTGAAATAGGAGACAGTTGTAAGACAAGATTGAATTTAAACTTGTCTGATCTCAATTTTGTTATATTTGATACCATAACCAATGTAATCTGCACTTTAAGCCTCTGTAGTAGAGCCACCATCAACTTGGTAAACATGACTAACTTGGTAAATATACACACAATGTATAAAACACACAAGGAAGCAGTAGTATGCACATTTGAGCCCTGGCCAAACTATATATTGTTGATTTTAGAAGTGAAATGAAGTGCTCAATTGGTGGCACCATTACAAATATATATTTAGGTGTGTGTAGTGTATGTATGTATGTATGTATGTATGTAT
>JAODOY010083883.1:0-14844 GCA_025399855.1 Forbesichthys papilliferus | reverse complement strand
GTCATCCACATGGAATATTTAACCTGAATTGGAATCTCACATGGGTTATCTACATTTTAATACCAAAATAAGCTTTGCAACTTGTTCAGAACTGCATAAAACCTTACAAATGAGAGGGAATGTTTTTGCAAGGAAAACATTTTGAAAAAGGCCTAGGGATGTCTAGTTCGTAACTGGTTAAGCGAAGTTATTTATTTATTTTTATATTTCCATCTTCACTAACTTGGTATTGATTAATTTCCTCAATAGGTGCTTTTAGTCATATGACTAATCTTATCCATACAACATTCCTAGGACTCTCAGGGTAGAGTGGTAGAGCTGGAAGTAAGTTGCTCCAGTTCCACTGAGACTACAGAGAAGCCCAAGGCCTTCATCCACTGGGTCAGCCAGCCACTAATGTGTGAAGTACGCCTGTACGAGCGACTGTAAGTTAAAGGGTGTGCCCCGAGTCAGCGAAATAATGCTAATGTGTCTACGTCAACCAACACGTCTTATTCTCTTCTATTCTTTTCGTAGGTTCCTTCACAAATTTCCAGAGGACACGAATGAGGTACCCGGGGGTTTCCTGAGCGACGTCAACCCTGTAAGTAGCTCTGCCATACTATTGTGAGAATGGAAACATTTATATTATAGCTGAAGTACCTACTGTATGTTTGAATGATGTAATAAAACATTTATTAAAATAAAAAATATTAATTGTTAATGTCTGAAGTGGCATGATAGGCTTCAAATCCTTAAAAAACGTCTTCTGTGTAGAATTCTATGCAGATAATCAACGGTGCCTTTGTGGACATCTCGGTTAAGGGGGCAAATGTGTTCGACAAATTCCAGTTTGAAAGGGTGGGTTACTTCTCCCTGGATCCGGACAGCTCAGCAAACAAGGTACATCACAGCAACACATATATTGACAGAGTATTTAGATACTGTATGAAATGTTCTCTCTATTTGAAATATTGACAATTAAAGGTTTATCGGATTAGAATTGCTTACATTATCTTTTTTTAATATATTTTTCTTTAAAGAAAATTAAACTCTTGAGTTAATAAGCATCTTGGAGGAGAATTATCTTTGATTAACTGGACATTTTCTCTTGCAGCTTGTCTTCAACAGAACAGTTACTCTTAAAGAGGACCCAGGAAAGATCTGATTGAACTCTGTGAAACATCAGCACAGGCTCAAAGATAGGATTGATTGGGTTGCTGGGATTTAATCAAACAAAATATTAAAGTGTTTCTATATATATATATATATACACACACACACACACACACAAGGGGCCTCCTACAACATTTTCTAAATCAGATGCAATTGTATGTTTTTACATTTCTTTCTCATCTTTGTTAAATTTATACACTTTTATCATAGCTCAACAAGGGCCTTGCATCTCTTTGTTATAGAGGCCCGTTTTTAACTTCAAGCCAATGTCACACAGAGTAGATGACCTTAAATGTTAAATTGTATTATCATACTGAAGGATGCATTGACTGCTTTGTCATATATGCATCTGTAGTCTCAGACTGACTGGAAATGAAGAATAAAATAAAATGTACGTGCAATTGTGTATCTGTTTTTGACAGTAAAATGAGAGGTTCTAGCACACTATCAATTAAAATGTTAGTCAGACATACCATCCCATGTGACAAGTATTCTCGAGAATACATAGAATGTGCCTATTCTCAGCATTGAACTATTAACGGTTCTCATATAATAGCGTTTTTTGTTCTGTGTTCATCAGATTGAACTGAATACTGAACAGTGAACAGAACAGCTGATGCGCTGTCAAGTGCGTGTGAATTAACCCCACGTTTCCCAGAGACCGTTGAGCACCATTCAAGTATAAGGGTAGATCAACTGTGGACTACCTTAAGAGATTTAGAGGTCAATTTTAAGCCACTGAGAGCAGTTGTCTTGCACTTTAAGGTTTTAAGGTGGACTGAAATAATTGGCCACATAATTGATATGTATTGGTGTAAAATCTCTTTAAATGACTCGTCTATAATGTACTAATTATCGCGATAATAAGATGTCGTAATATCGCGTTAACCGTACGGAGCACAGACTCGTCTGCTCATTGGTCTAAATGCTACTATTGTAAGATGGCGCCGAGCGAAATATGAGTGGTCAAGAAAAGAGAAAAAACATTACCATCTAAAGAAAATAAGGACAAACAGAAAGCTGGGCACTAGGAGTCGCAGGTAACACTTTGCATCCCTGCTCGTTTCGAGAAGAGCGCATGTTCGAGATCAGAGTACGGTAGCGCTTCGGGACTGACCCAGCTTGGGCCCGGGTTAGGGAAGAGGTACGGTAGCATAGGCTACTGTACCGTAGCATTAGTTCGCGAACAGGCTGAGTGGAGCTAACATAAAAATGAAGCTTGTGCATTCTGCTAGTGACAACTAACTATCCTCCTTGTTCCTAACTATACTGTAACTGTACCATGACATGATTTAATTCACATACTTTTGCACTAGAAGGGGGTTCTTTGTAAACAGCATGGGACTGCTTAGCTAGCCATGCACTAAACGTTAGCTTGTTGTGTAATCAGATGTCAAATTAGCGAACAGTCTGTCTTTACCATGGTATTTACACTGCGTTGAACAGAGGCTTCCCACTTGACATACGATTATTACGTTGCTTTGTCTAGCTAGCAGACAACAACACTGCGTCAATACGTGTATGCTTTGAAACCGCGCTTTTGCTTAAGCTGGTATACAGCGAAGTAAATTAACCCTTTCCTAATGCTGCCTGTCAATGTTCAGAATGAAAACCGTGATAAACTTAGCTGACTCGAGTGTATACTGTTACATTCATTCTATGCCTAGTTAGTACGGTAGCTCATATATAAGATGATGTCTAATGCATTTTTGAATGTATTTGCATTCTCGACATTTATATCCCCCATAATGTTTCTATAGATTCCCCTGAACTGAAGATTGTTCCCCAAAAGTTATGAATAACTCATTGGACGGAACAGGCTCATATGAGGAGCTGGTAAGACAGAAAGCTCGGAGTATCCCTCAGCATCGCATGAAGGAGTTCTTGGAGTCTTTGGCGAACAAGGGACCAGATGCCCTTCAGGAGTTCAGCCAGCAAGGTGGTGATATCACGACTACCACAGCCACCATGGTCTACCAGCAAGAGGGTAACTGCATTTACACAGACAGCACAGAGGTTGCAGGATCTTTGCTGGAACTAGCTTGCCCGGTAAAACATAACATATATATATATATAAAATATATACAATAAGATGTTAAAGCCTTTTCATTGAAATAAAATAATTTTAACCTTGCCTGTGCATGTGTTATAGGTGCAGGTACAGGTACAGCAACAGCATATACAAGAGTCTTCTGCTCAACAGCACTCTGTACAACAAAATGAGCAACAAATAGTGCAGGTTGGTGCCTTTCTCTGTTTCACCTAGTGTCCATTACCATTGGTTTTCTTCTTTGAGCCTCTATATAAACTTTACATGGTTACGTCCCTATTAGGTGCAGATTCAGGGGCAGCAGCATGGTCAGATGTTAAGTCAGGTTCTCCAGGTGCCGTCTGGCACCCATCAACAGCTACAGGGTGTGACGACTGCACAGTTGATTCAGCCTGGGGATCTCACAGAGGAACAACATCAACAGGTACCCACTCACAGGCTACTATGCACAGTTGCACGAAGAACCTCAGGCAAAACGAAGTACTAGCCATTATTTCAGGTTATTTTATGTGTATATTAGATAATGTTGTAAATGTGTAACATTGTTAGCCACTGTTGACATGCTGTCATTATACTAGTGCAGTGGTTCCCAACCTTTTTCATCTAATGTACCCCTTGAGCTGTTCTGCCAAGGCAATAGTACCCCGATATTTTGTGTGGATGATTCCCCTAAATGTTTCCTATTGAGCGCACATGTCCATGTGTTAGCTAGCTGATTTAAATGTGTGCAATTTTGATGTGCACATGAACTTTAGTGTAGTTTTGACACCTACCCTGGAGAATTATACAGTAGTTGTGGCACTCTCTCATACCTAGCCTATACATATATTTTACTGTAGCAATCGACATTTGTATGATTTTGAAAATGATTTGTAACCCCCAATTTTTTAATGTACCCCATGCAAGCTTCTCCAGTACCCCTAGGGGTACGCGTACCCCTGGTTGGGAACCACTGTACTAGTGGAATGTTTGTTACATAGGACAACTTGTATGTGAACTGACCAATGAGTAAATGAACGTCACTTGTGCTAAATGATGTGAATGTTAAATGTAAATGTCACATTTGTTTCAGCTGCAAGCCCAGTTGGTAGCAGCCGTGGCAGCAGGACAGCAGATCCAAATCCAGACGGTAGAGGCGCTTTCTCCTACCCATCAGCAGGACCCCACAGACAGGAGGGTGCTGGGAACGCAGGGATCGGGCGTCCTCCAGCCAGCCAAGAAGCGCAAGATGGACATGCCCATCACCGTGTCTTACGCGCTGCCCGGCCAGCAGGTGGCGACGGTCTTAGCCATCCCTCAGGGCCAGGGCCAGCAGCAGAGCTACGTTTCCCTGCGGCCGGACCTCCTAACCGTGGACAGCTCCCACCTGTACAGTGCAACGGGCACCATTACCAGTCCCACTGGTGAGACGTGGACCATCCCTGTCTATTCTGCTCCCGCTGGACCCGGGGGTCGGGAGCAGGTCACACACATCGCCATCCCCCAGGAGGCCTATGGAACCGTGCAAGTTGCTGGCACAAACACTACCACGATGCCAACACAAGTTACTGTTGAAAACGATAAGATGAAAATGTCTGTCAGCCAAAGTCAGACAGCGCAAGCCGTCTCCAGTATAACCAGCTCTGGAGGGATATGTGGCCAGGAGGAGGTTGTGCATACGCTGTCTGCGAATGCTCTGTTCCCTGCCCAGCTTATGAACGGAAACATCCACATCCCAGTGGCATTGCAGGGGTACTCGAATGCAACGCAGTCTCTTATCTGGGACCCCCAGCAGCAGGTGCTGCACGCACAGGGGCTGTCGGGGCAAGACGCACAGCAGCTTCAGGTAATTCAGACATCACATAACATGACCGTAATTGGTGTTAGGTGGTAAGTGGGTAGATATTATCATTTATTTTGCATAATGTTACATTAAACAACATTGCAGAATATTAGCGGAAAATATATGCAATATAAAAGTGTGTGTGTATAAGAGTTCAAATGCAAAAACCTCTAAGTCCATATGAAGCAAAGAAGCAATTAGCTGCTTAAAACACACATTTTTATTAGGTTTCCATATTTGGGTTCACTCTTTTCACCTTTATTACAATGAAAATTCTGTGTCACTGAACAAAAATAAAATAAATATTGACAATAATAAAAAATAAAAGATGTCAGATTGACATTTTTCCATCTAAACTCTTCATAGTATGGGTGTAACGGTTCTGAAACCGAAATCGCGATACAAACGTCCACGGTTTTGTGTCGCGGTTCCAGAATACAGAACTGCACTCCGCATGCAGACAAACACCCAACCTGCTACATATACCTGTTGAGCTCTCATATACGTTATTACCATAATTAAACTTAAATTTTCATTTCACATTTAGCTCAACACTAGATTGAGCCTTTTTATACACAATACAAATCGATTTATAGAATGCATGTGTTCTCATTCATGGAATTAACCCAAGTATGCCAATTATGGCAACGAGTGTTGCCTTCGCTTCTTTACTCAATCAAAACGATGTGGAATAATATCACACTTTATTTAGAAAGGTGTGTGTCATTTTGCTGAGAAATTGCAAGACACGCAGCGCACACACACTCAGATACTGTGTCGTCTTCGTGGGTGGGTTGGTTAGGCATGACGCAGCAGTTACCGTTCTTGTGGGTGTCTCTTTCACGAAACCTATCTGACGTGTGTCATTAAAATATTCATAATGTCCGCCAAGGTATGAAAACCGTCCCAATCTTTCTAGGTTATTTTGAATTCAGTCTCTGGCCGCTGTCTGTTTTGCCATCATGTCGTTCCAAAGTGTTCGATTGTCTGCTTGCATTTTGTAACTTGCAATGAAGCTACGGTGTTCTTCCAAATTGTAGATTTTAAAAAAAAGTTGTCTATTTAAACATGAATATAGCAGCAAACAATTACTATTTTCTACGTAAAAGATATAGTGGAATATTGTCTTAAGCAGGGTGTTGTAACTAATGTAATCCAATCTCATAATTTTTTTTTGTTTACCTAGTACTGGCCCACAGCATAGTGAGCATGTGTGGGCGTCAACAAGAAGAGTGTCCTTGTTTGGCTGAGAAGCTAATACTAGTGTGCCATCTAGTGGCAGAAAGTATAGAAATAAGAAGACTACAGAATGTAATTCTGTAGTCTATGTAAGTCCTATGTAAACAATTAACCATTGTTTATTATGCATTGAGGTTAACGTCTGGCAGGAGTTAGCATACTAGCAGCATTTATATTTATGCTACTGCGTTGAGCCTATGGCGTCGTTTATTGTTGTCCTATACTTCTGCGCAGGTCTGTTGGCCCCGCAAACCTGCACGCATTGACGGCGCATGCGACTCCTCAATATACGGAGATGCCATGTCTCGTTTAGGCTGCCGAAGTAGAGCACATAATGGTATCTTTGACGCAGAAGCATAAATTGGCTTTACCAAAGACCCACGAATAGGAATGTGTTGCCGTATGTGTTTCTAGGGCCAGACGGTTGCAGTAGCAGAGGTGGATGGCCAAGGCCATCATCAGCTTCAAGTACAGGAGCTGCTGTTGCCTGCCTCTCTCAAGCCAGAAGAGGGTCTCGAGGTGTGGCGGATTTGGGCTCAAAGAAAAAATTCAGAACTAGACAAAGAAGAAAAAAATAAACTTGCCCCAATTGGACGTGAGTGCACCAGCCAACATATAAATGTTATGTTCGATTTTTCCTTACTTTAATGCCATTCCTAGCTATTTGTGCCTGACCTTAAACCGGTGTGTTCTCAGGTCGGCAGGCGCTGCGTTTCCAGGAGGACCTGGTGTCGTGTGCCGTGGCTGAGCTTAGCATGGCTCTGTCTCTAATGACTCAAGAGGCCCGGGGGCTGGAAGGAGACTCGTACGAAGCTGACGTTCTCTACTATGTCTTTCTCAGCATACAGAAGGTGCGTTCACTATCACACTTTTATCCACATATTGTGTTTGTATGGAAAGACTGACGTTTTCTTCTGTTCCTATTCCCTGTCCTGTTTTCTTACCCAGTACCTGTTTGATAATAGTCGTGTAGATGACATCTTCTCAGATCCATACTACACCCGCTTCTCTCAGAGTCTGCACCAAATTCTGGAGCCATGGAGGCCAACAGTCCACCCACTAGGTAACCATGTAAATATGTGTATCACGTTTAGCTTACTTGTTAAATGTACTGCCATACTTGACAAACATGGCAACTTTTTCCAAATGACGTCTTTGTGCATAGTGGTCCATATTTTTCATAAATGCTGTGTAAGTCTGCAGCGATACATGATTCTACAGTGTTAAAAGTAATGGTTCTTTTTTCGAGGAAACATTGATGCTTTCACATTAGCTATATTCAAAGGAGCTGAATACACCCCATTATAATCCTGTTATGGCCTTCCTCCATCAGGGTATATCATCCCCAGTCATGTGACAGAAGAAATGCTTTGGGAATGTAAACAGCTTGGAGCCCATTCGCCATCAACACTACTCACAACTTTAATGTTTTTCAATACAAAGTAAGTCACATATACTGCATCCTGCTTCTGTATGTTAATTTACAGTTTGTGGCATCCTATATGCCATTAACCAGTGAAATAGGCACACTAGCAAAACACATTTCGACTTCCTACTTTCTCCAGGTATTTCCAATTAAGGACAGTGGAGCAGCATCTAAAAGTAGCTTTTTCCAAGGTGTTGAGACATGCCAGAAAGAGCCCCAACAACCCTAAAGACAAGAGTACCAGCATTCGATACTTAAAGTCTGCAGATCGTTTTATAGGACAGAAGGGTGAGAAGCCAATTATTTTAAGGTTGCTATTGTTAAGGAATTCACATTTTTAAATAATGTTGATCTTGACAATGACTTGCTCTCTGTTTCAGTGACGGATGACATGTATTCAGAACAGCTTGAAGACCCAGAAAACCCTCTACGTTGTCCAATCAAGCTATACGACTTCTACCTCTTCAAATGGTAAAGAGGAAAAACGACAATACACACTGAATATGATTTGTTGTGGAGCAGCACAACCAACTAGTAACAATGCCTCTTGCATTTTTGCTCATTGTTTGTATTTTTAAGGGATATTACAATCCCTGTTTGAATCTTTGTAAAATAATGTGGCTACATTCATGAAAGAAACGTATTTGTTCAGTCAGATTGGTTTATATAGCCCTTAATCACATTACAGTCTCAAAGGGCTGCACAGTCCCATTAAAATAAAAACCATGAGTATTTTAAGCATGAACAAAAATTGTGATGACTGTAGTTTGTGATGAATGAAGGTGCTCCCCTTTGAAACATGTTTTAAAAAAGAAATAAAATACATTGTATGCTTAGTCCATTTGCCAGTAGTAGTTACGCAATATTTTTTTTTATAATTGTAATAATAAATTGTACTAAAAGTACTAAATGGTATGTTATTTTTGCATCACACCTTTTTTATATTATTATTATTATACTAACCAATTGTCTTACCTTGTTTACTTTTTGTCTTGTCAGTCCACAGAGTGCTAAAGGTCGTAACGACACCTTCTACCTGACCCCCGAGCCAGTGGTGGCTCCAAACAGCCCCATATGGTACTCTACTCAGCCAATCCCACGAGAAACACTTGAGCACATGCTCGCCCGCATCCTTGTTGTGCGAGAGATCCAGGAAGGCATCACCATGTCAGGGAACTTGCACTAGCTGGACTGGAGGAGAACTGGGCGGGGATGGGGAGGGGTGTGAGGGAGGACCAGATAATCTTTGTTCCTTCTTTTGCCTCACCCACCCACTTAATTTGTGACTATCAATGGTTTTCTATTCTCTCATGTCCCCTTGAAACACTGTAAGCGTGGCATGTTTAAAATCACCATGATTCTGCGTATCTGGACACTGACTGTACATAAGAAAATACAGTTCACAGATTGTGCCTTACATGGGCATCATTTCTCTGCAACATTTTTTGCCAAAGGATGTAGTGTCTAATCTTTTTATTGGACCTGAATTATAATTTAAATGTTATTTTAAGATGTTGGTTTCACTACCAAGTTAGTTAAATAATTGTACATTTTCATTTGCCATTTCTGTTTTAATCTGTAATATATGTCCTATAATATTGCTCGGATTGTCCTTCTCCATGTTACTTTTCATGTTTTAATTTGTCCCTTAGTGTACATACTGTTTGTTCGTTATGGTCATGTCGCACAGCAAGCACCTTATTGGTGTTTTAGACTCCCAAGTTAGAAAGCTTGACATTTACTCCTGCAGTCCTCCTGCAGGATTTATGGTGTCTCCCTCTTTAAAAAGTTTCTAGCCCAGTCAGCCATGAGCTGCGCTGGCATTCATATAGGAATTCTGGAGGTTATATACTTGCAGTGAAAGATGCTTAGGCTGTAGCGCCTACTGCTGGATCAACTCAGACCTGCAGCATAAGTGGCTCCATGCATAAACGTGTCTCATAGCTATCATTGCATCTTCATAAAAGACATGGGGTGTGGTGAAGAAATCTCTCTATATACTCATTGCTAGAGGGCTCTTACTGTATCATACTTGTTTATTACAATGCACTTAAAAGACTTGACAAAAGTGGGGTCTCCCATGTTGGTCTATGATGTGAAACACTCATAGCTCCTTTGTGTACTGTAATATGTTTCAGTCATCTAAGGAGAATGGCAGTGCCTGTGTTTTTGAACCAAACATGACCTTTTTGTACAGCCGCTATGCGTTTCCCTCTCTAAACACACCACACCAAAGTTTTCATCGTTGATGATTTGGTGATTTATAAAAAGAGTTTTTATAAAAAACAAAACAATTAACAACAAATGCCACCATTAAATGTACATTACACCTTAAAGGAAGGTCCTTGACATGTATTACTGTTAATCCCGTGGCCAGAGCTTTCTTAATTCACAGACCAGCTTGATTGACTGGCTCAGTTTGTGTGGTTTAGTAATCCAGTCTGGAGAAACTGGCTCGACAGGATCGGCTGGTTGCCTCCTGACAAAAACATTATGGGCTCGTCTTTCACCGTTTATCTGCTGCCCTCAGGCCTTGCTGTCACTTGGCAACATACACGATCCTGCGACACGTCATCCTTGGTACGCTGCACAGTGTTGGTGTGCCTGTGTGTGTTTATGAGTTCGTTTTAGTGTGAATTGAACCACATTGAGGAGGGGATTATCCTCCGTAGTAGGTTCCCAGGATGGAGCAGCTGTTGCATTGTGCTCTGTGGCGGGTTCAAGGGAGGAGGGCCTTGTCGTGAATGTCTCCTGCTCCCTCGTCTGTGCCTAGACGAGCTACGATGCCGCTCCTTATTTCGGCCAGAAATGGACAGGTCACTTTGTGGTCTGTTGAAAGGCAACACTTAATGTAAATGACAATTGTGTGTTGTTGGAATGGGATAATCTTTATTTCGATGTCAGTAAGTGAACTCTAGCAGTATTCTCACCCAGTTCCTCCACTGAGCCAGTAGAGCAGACAGCGGTGAACAAATATGTACTGCTCCTGAGGGGAGAAACATGTTAGTATAACTTAAAGTACAACCATTCTTCCAAGTGAGAATTCCACCTTAGTGGCAAATTGTAAATATGGCGCTCCATGTTTCACTGCTTGAAGATCTTGTTCAAAGAAGTACTGACCAGATTCTGGACCATCCACATTCGGTGCTGACGTAGATCCTCCACAGCAGCCCGTATCTTTGGATGGATGCCCCTGATGCATAGCTGCATCATCCACAGCAGTGTAACAAATGCTCCTGAACGACCAATACCGGCACTGAAACGCAGCGAGATGAAAGAAACCCATTATGCATACAGTACTTACAGTGGGATTCCTTTACTATCCTATTTTTATTGAGTATGCATACATTACATTCAGTGGGGTTCCTTTACCAAGACCAATCTTCAAACTAAAGGAATCGCAATTTTGTTGCCACATTCATAACTTATCAATTTATGTATTTGTATATACACTATTTGATTAATCTATTAAGCGAATAAAGGCAACAGCGCTAAAGGGGCGCGTGAGAATGTGGAGTCATATGGAGTGAAATGGAGAGACTGGATAAAGCACGGAAAAACAGTTACATGGAAAGTGATGCTTGTTTATTACTGGCCATCTACACATTCTAAATAGGAGAGCGGTTTAGCAGTGGATTTACTTACAAGTTAACAATTGTAAGTACTCTAGCAGCTGAATGTACAGTAAAAGAAAAAACAAATCCACACAAAAAGGGCGTAGACGCTCCAGGCTTATGGATATTCAAGTTACAAGCCATTTGAATTGCAATGATAATTGTAAATATGGTATCAGCTTTAGGGCCGGTTTCACAGACATGGATTAAGTCTAGTCCTAGACTAAGAACGTTTTTCAATGGAGATCTTTATTGCGTTTTTGTTTTTATCTTGGACTAGCCTTACTCCATGTGAAACTGGCCATTAGTTTTATTTAAAAAACCTTTGACTTTAGCTTTCTTACCTCAATAATTTGTATGTTCTCATGCTGAGATTTAGCAGAACATATTTTTTGGTTTGCAGACCAGAACCAGACCGGAATTTAATAGGTTTTATGTTTATGATTTGTATCATATATTACATAGTCGAGTATTGCTTTAAGGGATTGATGTCCAAATACCCTAACATACTCGAACAATTATGAAACCCATAAACTCACAAAATAATTATTTTAAATTTAAAAATCCATTCCAAGGTATATTCCTTGGTTTGTGTCTGGATTGGCCCTTTTGCTTGAAACCCGCATAACCCTGGTTTTAAACAGCAGTAGCTACTTTCCCCCAAATATATACAGATGGGCTCAAGGTTAAAGGTCAGACCTGCAATGTACCAGAGAAGGACCCAAGTGCGGGATGGATTCCAAATGCTGTCTCACATGCTCCGTGAAGGTACACAATGAGGGCCGATCCTTGGGGACCCCCTGGTCAGGCCAAACAGGATAGTAGTAGTGTGTGACTGTCCTTTCTGCTGGGCAACCCCTCTAAAACACAAGCATTCATTCAAAACAAACCAGACAGACCATGCCCCAGAATGAACTAAAGTGGATCATATGTGCCATACACATACCTGTCTCAGAGTTATGGTGGAAATAGAGTAATCTGGACCTTCTTTACGTGACACTGTGGTCACTTGGATCAATCCATGACAAAAAGTTCCCACTTCCAGAGGCCAATATTGATTACACAGCACCTGTAGGGCAGCACAAAATTAACTTGTATTTGGAGCAGTTTTGGAGCACTCCTTTACTAAGTTACAATTTGTAAGGCCATCCATCTATCTAGCTGTACATCCTCGGACTGTTAGATACACGTCTATAGCTGGCCTAATGTAGGTGTCTATTTCCATGTGTGTAGAAGGAACAGTGCAAAATATACAGTATGAATGAATGTATCTCACAATGTCCTTTTGTCTCAAGGCTGTCACCATGACAATTATTTTGACATTCTGTTCCCAAACCATCCTCCAAAAGTCAGCCATAGTGCTGGGCAAAGGACCCTGGGTACAGATGAAGTCCCTCTCTGAGCTGCCACCCTAAATACAGGTCAACCGCTTAGAACATTTGCTTGAGAGATAATGGAGGTAAATGGACAATAAACAGAGGCATACTGACATGGCATGCAGACTGACATATATAAAAATCAGTTTTGTTTGAATGACTGAAGCATTATTTACAGGCACAAAGTTTGCGTTGATGTAGTCTGAATGTGGCTGGAATGCTTGAAGGGACAGCCTCACTCGACAGTGGTCATCTGTACTCCCCAGAAAAAATAAGATCACGGCAAATAAGTATCCAAAACGTTGTTGAAGATGCCAAAGAATGTATTAGCAAACTTAACTGACTTACATGGTAAAATGTAGGGGTACCTGTTCTTCTCCCGGTTCGCCTCTAATTCCCCTGCTTTGCTGGATAGAGCTTTGCCAACAGAGTTCAGTTCCTTTTTCAGAGAAAACAAGACAATGTTATTGTGACCCACTGAATGATGCTGTCCACTGGCACATTATCATGCTCATTCCACTCAATCCACTTGCAATCCTCACCTCAAACTCTTGCTTGAAGCCTTTGTAGTCTTTATCAGCAAGCGATTGACATTGTAGATGAAAATCCTGTAGGATCTGTGCTCGGGAGAAAGTCCGAACCCTGTCAAATGTAACTTCAATTACATTATATTATTTTACATCCACAATAATCTTCTTTTCATGCATTCTGGCCTGTAAGATATACTATAATACAGTATTTATGCATCATTTGTTCCATTGGTTGACAATAATATTGACTGGTTCAGAGCAATGCAGGTGAACTATTGTATTTTTTATTTTATTTTTCTTACCGCATGTTTTGGTTTTCAGATGACTTCTTACTTCAAATGGGCTTCCAGCTTGGCCAGAGGGAAGACTGAATGGTGCTCTGATGATGCATACAGTTGCAAAGGTCTCATCTCCGTTTTAATGAATACACGTCTCGTCATAATTCCCAACTTTATTAAATAAATAAACCATCTTTGTTTCTATAAATGCTTTATTTATCCTTTATTGTACTCTTATGTTTACAGATGGGTTTTTGTTTTTGGTCTGCAGAGTTTTCAAATGTAATTTATATTAACACACAAATATATAAAATCTTTAAAAATGTTACCAAGATAATATAATAAAGTTTGTGCTTTTACACAATGCATTCACATTTAGATGATGTAAACTTTGCCTGAAGCAAACTGGCTTGGCAGTAAATACAGTTAAAAATAAGACCTAAAGTTAAGGTTAGGATACATTACAACTATAGCCTACATGTATGTTTCCATTGTTCTGCTATAATAACAAAACACAATGTGTATATATTTCACCAGTAAGCATCACATGAAGAAATGTGAAAAGTTCCCATGAATAAACACAGAAAGAAAAAAGTCACCAAACAACATCTGTGGTGTCTGTCTGTTTGTTTCAACATTACCTTTCAAAATGGCTCCTTGCCGAATTTTTTTCAGCCTGTCATCATGACACCAGATGAAGCACATAATAAAATATTTCTTCTTCCAATAATTATCTTTACAATTATATACCCTCTCTCTCTCTCCCCCTCTCTCTCTCTCTCTCTCTCTCTCTCTCTCTCTCTCTCTTTCTCTCTCTCACTCTCTAAATGTATTAATTTCTCACCCTCTCTCTTGGTGTGTGCATGTATGTGTGTGTTTGTTTGGACGGGTGGAGAAAGGGGAGGAGAAATGGGAAATAAGAGAAATACAAAAGTTTCAATTATTTCATCATTCTTTCTGGTTATTGTTGTCTGTATGTGTGACAAACAGGGCTAACATCATTTTCAATACTTTTTTATTTTATAAACTTGTTGTTGTTTTCTTAAACACATGTTTCATCGGCCACAGAAAAGCACATAGCTAATAAATAAATCATAACCAATGAAGAACTAATATATGTAATAATGTAATAATGTAATTTAAAGATAAAAGCTGGAGTGGACCAGTAGCCTTACATATATCCTAATCTCTCTGACGAACTGAGACAAATTTGAATTCCTTCAAAGTATTGATTTAGGTCAGGCTCAATCTTTTGGGCTTTATTATTATTATTAATATTATTATTATTATTATTATTATTATTATTATTATTATTATTATATTTGTTTGTGGTTGATAATCCATTGTAGGTTAA
>JAODOY010083882.1:0-14845 GCA_025399855.1 Forbesichthys papilliferus | reverse complement strand
CCCCCCCCCCCCCACGGGTGGGACATGGAAAAATAAATAGTTTTTTTTTTTTGTTTTTCATTATTATACCAGAACATACAGGGGTTGCAGAGTGGAGTCAACTCGACAGTTGAATCATAATGGCACACTGAAGCTTCAACAGGCAGTAGGGATCCTAACAGAGCAGTCTTGGCCAGACTGGCAGTGGTTCACAAAGCACGCCCCTTATTTGTGTTCAAAGGTGGCCTTTGGCTGAACAGGTCAACGTTAAACGAACACAGGCACAAGACGACAAAGAGAGAACAGCCTCTGAAGTAATAGCTAAACACTAAACAACAAAAACATAAATACAAACGAAATAAAAACTCCATAACAAATGTTCCCGGACAGAATTAACACACACTGTAATAGCACATTTATTAAAAAAAAGGTGCACATACATTATCTGGTAACTGTACAGTTAGCTTGCATAGTAAATTCAAATGTTTTTTATTAATTTGACATTATTATTATTATTATTATTATCCTAGTGCACTGGATCTACAATCCCAGTGTTAGATCCTTTGATCCTTTGAAATGCAGTGTATTATTATTATTATTACATATGAATGATTAATCAACTATAATGGGATGGAAATGTTGACAAATCGCCAGGGAAATCAACTAGATATTGCATACAATAGCTTAAAAAGCTCTAGCCATAGACGGCTAGAAAACAAAGATGACACGGATAAAAGAAACACAAGGGGAAATGAAAACGAAGCAAGTCAAAACGAAGCGAGGAGGAAAACCACCGAGAGGGATCTCCGTGACGATACCACCCTGTGTCAGCACTAGATAGAAAAGGATTGACCCCTCCTCCTCTCCACATGCCATGAATAGATGCCCTGATCCCATTATCCGTAGCTATATAGATGCTAAGGCTACCTCGTATAATACTGCACCCAGGAAACAGTATATGGCACTGTACCCTGCATAGCGGGTTACGGCTTTAAGAAACTGTCAGAGCTTGGTCACATGGGGTTTGAGGGCCTCTTTAGTTTAAGGGCAAATAAAATGGGAATAGAAATTGGATGGTGAGGCCAGTGTTATCAGTTATTTTAGCAAGGCTGTATGTTACTGTATGAAATAAAAAGCCTCAAACTCAATTTCTCTATTGCATTGAGTATTTTGCAATGGTGAACAGGGGCCGTGCATAAGGCACATGCACGGCCCTCACACACACACACACACACACACACACACACACATCACTATGGGAACTGAGGTGTTGACAACAGCTAGATTTGATTTTATCCTTCCACTCTGTCTTATGGGTATCGCACAAACCTCCCTGCAAATTGACACACACAAGATTAGCTCCGCTAATGCCTTTACCTGCCTGTCACACACCTGTGTGTGTGTGTGTGTGTGTGCGTGTCACAAAGATACACACACAAGGATTTATGGCTCAAAGCTCTCACCCAGTTACTCCAGTAAACATATGTGCACATACACAGACACACACCCACATGCACGCACACACACACACACACACACACACACACACACACACACACACACAGGTGCACGTAAGGCATGCACCCGTCTCCAAGGTCACGTCTGATTTTAGTGAGTGAAACCAAGCCTGTAACGCATTCATCAGTACATCTATGCTATGAAATATACACAGTACACACACACACACGTGCGCACATGCACATGCACACACACACACACACAGCCAATATTCCGCTCTGATAATACTCTCCTTTTCTTTCCAAAGACACCAAAAGGCCACCTTGAGGGGGCTCCAAGGAGTGACTGTCTCTGACCATGCTTCCTTTGAAGTGGTAACCTCTCTCTCCCTCTCCCCCTCTCTCTCCCCCCCCCTCTCTCTCTCTCTCTATCTCTCTCTCTCCCTCCCTCTCTCTCTCTCTCATGCTCGTTTTCTCCTGACGGATACTGGAGTTTCATGTTAGCGACGTAATTGCGACTGAGTGTGGAGAGCCAGAAAGAGAGAGACAGAGAGAGAGAGAGAGAGAGAGATAGAGAGAGGGCGAGAGAGAGAGAGGGAGATGGAGGGAAAAGCTGACTAATTACAACAGAGGGAGAGGTGGATTAATTAAACATGAGAGAGGTAAACAGATTCACGAAAAGCAAGCGTGGTGGATGTCGATGTGTGTGTGTTTGTGGGGGGGGGGGAGAAGATAATAAAGGGAGAGAAATGCATACTAAAAGAGGTAAACTATTTGAAGGCGCGCTAGCGAGGTAAATGGGATAAGAAAAAAGACGAGAGCCTTATTATGAGATAGAAAACAAGAAGGAGAGTGTGAGAGAGAGAGAGAGAGAGAGGGGGGGGGGGGGGTCCATGTCATAAAAGCATCCTCTGAGAACAATGGCATTCAGCTAGTGTTCCTACTCGTTCTCAATTGTGTGTGTGTGTGTTCCACAGAACCATATACTGTACATATTCACTGGTGTCAATATTCTGCCCAAAAATGCACGTTTTTTTCTCCTCACCCCCACGTTGGCTAATGATGTGTGTGTGGTAACAATAAAAATAATATATATATTTATTTAAAAGTGCATATAAAAATTGAGCTGATGGTGGAATCTTCACATTCAAAAGGGCAATGTGCATTCCAACTATACCCCCACATACAAACAAAGCTTCCTCACTGCGATGCTTCTAAACACACCCACTGTCCACATGCAAACACTTGAATTAGTGTGCATGCGTACACACGGATTTGAAATAACTAAAAGAAACACAATAAAAATGCCTTCACATACTCTACTTGTCCACATATCATACATATCTACCTACATGCAAACACAACACACTCACAGGACTACACAATACAATGTGTGTGTAAACTGTACAGGAAAACACACACACACATACTATAAATAAAATACATACTGTTATAACACACACCCACAGGAACACATTTAATGTACACCTACTGTATACAGTATAAATACCTGTGTGTGTATTTATAGTGTATACAGTATAGTGTATACACACTACATGTGTATATCTATATATGCCACTGCACACATACACACTACACTGATTTGACAGACACACACACACTCTACAGGCTTGTTGGCTGGCGTCCGTAGGCACTGGAGGAAAAGGAGGTGGGAACTCCATCTGTGCTGGGAAGGTGGGCGCCTGGCAGCCTCCTCCGACTGCCTGAGCCATCCATCTCTCTCTCTCTCTCTCTCTCTCTCTCTCTCTCTCTCTCTCTCTCTCTCTCTCGCCCAGAGCCATCCTACTTCCCCTCAGCAGAATTGTCCCTGGCACCTACTTATGCTGTTTGATAAAGTGGTCGCATGCTTGACCATACTTGGCCACCGCCTAACACACAAGCGCGCGTGCAACGTGAATATACAGGGCACGTTTCGTGGATTCATCGGCTCGGTTTCACACGGGAGTCTCACCATTTTGTCTGAAACAGGTGTCCAAAGCCTGGCGGTTTATTTTTCGCAGAGATATTCTGTCAACACCAAGTTTTTATATTTGGAATGATAGCATGGCTGAAAGACTCAAACACACTCCCTAGACATGAAAATAGATGGACATTGTGGGCTGCCAGTTGAACAGCATTCACCCAACACTGTGTTTTGATTGTTTTCCTGTCTACTGTACATGTCTGAAAATGAATTATATATTATTAAAGGCAGGGTTAGTCATTTTCGAGAACATTTGCTAACTTCAAATTCAAATCAAATCAATATCCCTCCGCAGCATTGAAAAGCATTGTGAAGCATTGTGTAGTATTATTATTATTACAAGTGTATTAGCTTACAATTAGCTTGCAATAGCTGACAATACCTATAAATGCAATCGTGTGTAGTCAAATTGAGGTACAATGATGCCACAACACAACCAAATGTTCATCTAAACCCTACAGGTGCAGTCAATATCTTTTGGGGAAAACAAGATGTTCTTTTGCAATAATACACTTCTTCTGACTGTATAAAAGCTTACGTGTGTAAACATCTAGCGAAGCACTAATGTTGTACTGATTGTACTCCCTTATAGGCTTGGCTAATTGTTATAATTCAGACGTCCCCAAGGTTGTGAGTATTGAAGCAATTGATTTCCAGAGTACAGATTGTAAAATAGCACGGCTCCATATGGTTCAATTAATTTAGTCTGTTAGAGAATGTAGCTACAATACAAAGCAAGCGTAATGGAGAATGTAATTGAAATTATGTTTTAGAGGGGAATAAAACAACAATAGTTTTAGGAACAAAAACTAGTTTTATTTTGATACAGTATGTACACGGTCGCATACAGTAATTGCTGTACACATACAAATGCTGAATGGTTTTGTGTTGTGTGTAGGCTGGTCTGTTCTATGCAGTTGTTTGGGAATACTGTATAATGATTTAGTTATATGCAAGAAGACAAAGGCAGCTTGAAGGGTTCAGTTCCTCTGAACTTGGCAAGACGTTCGGACATTGCCGTAGATGTTGCAGAAACTGTTTAAAGCCAAAACAAATGTGTGTCTAGTTGCGTAATGGAGCCTTGCTATACCCTTGGAAGATAAGAAACTGTGACTGCATGAAGATTTTAAAAAGTTGATGGTGTGTTTTAAGAATAGGCAATCCATGGCAGGCACAATTCCACACAAACGCAAATCTTGCCTTCACCCTTATCCTTCCTGAGAACTCATTTTCTACCTCAATCTGAGTTCATGCCATTGAAATGTAAAGAACCATATCCCGCACACATAGGCGTTTCGGACATACACAACATGCATCGAAAGCATGCGAGCGCCTCCCCAGTCGCCAACTGCATAGAGTGAGCATCTTATTTATAATTCATACCACTAGCTTGCTTCGGAGCCTGACAGTTTCCTCCCCCAGGGGAGCAACCAGGGGTCCATAATCAAAGTAACTGCCCTGTGATTTAGCTGCAAGCCCTGGGGTAAACATCTGCTTGCTGTCATCTGGACTGCTTACAAGGCCCGACTATTTACATGCATTCAATGGAGGAGGACCTACACACACCCCTTCCAAAATAAAGAAAGAAAGAAAGACATGCAATGCAAAGAATATGCGTGTCCTCAACACCTCCCGCTGTTGGCCTCCTGTGCTGTAAGAGGGAGGGGGGGAGAGAGAGAGAAAGAGAGAGAGAGAGAGAGACAGATGGATAGATGAGAAATGTTGGTTACACCTTCTGGTAGCTAATTCATCATTTGGTTTACTACCACCTCACCGCCCTCTTCTCCCAAGCTTCAAAGCATGGCTCTCCATCATCTCAGTGCAAAGAGGAGGTCTGAGGAGAATGCTTAAGGGTGGTCAAGCATGGAGGGGGGGAGGAGAGATTGTAAGGAGGTCATCGGAGCACCTCAAGCTTCTCAAGTCAACTTAACAAAGGTAATGGGTTTGATCTTGCAGGGCATGCAAGAGTTAAGCTACCTGGTTTGGATTACATCGAAATGATGTGACTGAAATAAATAAAGTAGTGTGCTTTTAACAAATGAACTGAGCAAACATTACAACCAGGTGTTCACAAGCCACACTGCACCTCAGATTTAACCAATCAGGTGCCAGAGTGCATTCCTACATGCCACTACCAATCACATTCATTCATGTGTCAGTGTTCTTAAAGGTAGAACATAAATAGCTGTTTACTACATTTTTAAAGTGAACGACAGGTTTCCTCCAAAACGGCGCTATGACAGACCACAAACACTAACGGTCCTTATCAGCCACAGATAGATAGCATTATCCAATCCATTCCTTTCCCTCCTATTGTGATTTGGGACAGGTAAGGTCTGTGCACAAGAAAATACAATTATTAAGGCCTTTCTCACAATCAGCTTTTAACTTAAATACCAGCATTTACATGCTTGCGAATACAGTGACAGAGGCAATATGTATTCTATTCTTGTTATTATAGTCTGGTTGTGTGAGTGTGCCTACCCACAAAGGGTCTATCAAAGAGCTCGGAGAGCGTGAGTGAAAGAGGGCTGCCGACACATAATCAATAAAAGGCGACTCCCGCAATAATACCATCAATTGTCGGCCATCCATTGGCTCATGGAGTGCACAGGAGTCAACGGATGAGAAAGGAGGGGCAGAGGGGTAAGTGAGTGATTTTGATGAACGCCTTTTGAGGGCACGATTTCGAGGTGAAACCTTTTGAGAGCCTTGCTCGGCCCCGGTATCGATTGTCTCCAGATTCTCACGCGGCCTCTCCCTGTCCTAAACCCATGTGGCTCTTTCTCCCCCCATCCAAAGTGTACTGTAGGTTGTCTGTGCCGCATTCATATTTGTCACCTCGGTTGTGGATGCGTATTTTTGCCCGTGGCATTCTCTCCCGTTTCTCTGGATTCCTCCGTGTTATTAATTTGCAGGCAGATGAGGAATGAACCTCCCGAGCCACCTACCCAAAGGCATTTGCAGCCTCCAAACCAGCCACATTGTTGTTGTGGGCACGGCCATTTCCTTATTCAGTTAGTGGAAATCAATGGGAGAGACGCATACGGTCTTTCCAATGAAAATGAAATTAATCAGAAAGAAGTCAAATAAAAATGTCGTTGTTGGCCTCCAGAATGAAAATCCAATAATGACAATGGTCAATTTACACTTTTTCAGTTTAAGGAGAAAGAATGTGGGCAGAGGCTAATTAGTGGCTCCATTATTCATTAATCGGCTGAAAATGCCTGCTGGCCGTAGAATACACTGTATGCTGCATAGGATTGGTGTAGTAGTCATATGTGTAGAAGTGGTGCATGAGGCCAGTCCAAAACAGAACATCCACTTTGGCAGGAGATGCAGTAAGAGACAACACAATTATTTTTCGGCAGGCTTCTGATGCCTGATTTCCACCGGGCGCGTCTCTGTTCCCTCACGTCAGCGATTCGTTCTTGCTCCGTCATCTGCACTGCATCCTGCCCTGCCGGCAGCGCGTCAGCGGCGGAGCGTCTTGTTTTGTTTTCATTGAGTTTTCATAGCAACAAACTAAACCGAAATGATGAGGTCCGTCTTATTGCTCGGTTTTAGAAGCGTCCCAGAAGCGTCTCTGTCAAAAAATAGAACTGTTGCCTATTTTTAGCCTAGCAGAGTGGAGAGCCGTTTCTGAGACGCTTCTGAGACGTTTCTGGGACGCTCCCGAGACACTCCTGAGACGCTTCTGGGACGCTCCGGAGACGCTTCTGGGACGCTCTCGAGACGCTCCTGAGATGCTTCTGGGAGGCTCCCGAGACCCTCCCGAGATGCTCCTGAGACGCTCCTGAGACGCTCCTGAGAGGCTTCTGGGACGCTTTGGTAGTTCACTTGCTTTGAAAAGAGCTTTACGACGGAGCCGGAACGCGACAGATGCGCCCCGGTGGACATTGGGGGTAAGGCAGCGTACTGCACACTCAATGAATGTGAAAGATACTGACATAGTAAGGTTGAGAACCCAGAGACTAAAGGGAGCTACAACGATGACACTGACGCACATGGTTTGTCTGTAACACTTCTCAGTCTCGTCCCCCTCACTCCCTCTGTCTCATTTGCCCCCTCCTTCTCCTGGTGTGTCTCCAGGTGCATGCTGGGAACCTGCAACCTGCTCTTTTATCGACACAGGGCCAGGTGCACCCTGGGAGCTTCCTGCATACTCTTTATCAGCACCGGTCAAAGAGGTGTACGCAGGGTTGGTGTGTGTGTGTGTGTGTGTGTGTGTGTGTGTGTGTGTGTGTGTGTGTGTGTGTGTGTGTGTGTGTGTGTGTGTGCGAGCATGTCTTAGGGACGTGTGCCACTGCGTGTGTATGTGACAGGAGATCATTTTTGCACATGACTGAGCAAGCAGACAAAATGAGGGTATTATGTATCTATCTTCTGTGCCTGAGTGTGTGTGTGTGTGTGTACACGTGTGCGTCCATGTTGTGTGGGTGTATATATTTGTGTGAGTATATATCTGTGTGCGTGTGTGAATATCTGTGTGTGTGGGTGGGTGTGAACAGAGGGAGCAGGTCCCAAGCCTCTCTCTGGAGACCAACTGGCCTGCCACTTCAAAGGGCCAGGGGCCCTGCCATTCCAACGTGCCCGCCAAGAGGGGAAATCCTGTTTATGTTGGTGCGGGGGATAGTGTGTGTGTGTGGGGGGGGGGGGGGGGGGTTGGCAGTGGCGAGCGACACAGCAGTGTGGCTCACACAGACGTCCGCCGCCGCACAGGTTAAAATCCCGATTCCATGCCACATCGCATCAAAGCAACCCACCCAGCCAGGCGTCGTTCCCTACGTGGCCCGTAGGGGTGAATCCTGAGCAGGATCATGTGTGGGGGGGGGGGACAGAGCCCCTCGCTTGGAGGGCTGCATGCTTCTCTGGCCAGGTTCAACTGCCACAAATCCCATTTTGAATCCTTTGCGGGCAAGACTTATTTTCCACCTAGATTAGCGGCGAGAGTGTTTTTTGTCATATAAGAAAAGAAAAAACTAACAATTCAGCACCATTTTTTTACAGTTTTATTGTAATTGGAGAGTTCAGATGCAAAACCCTGAAAAAATGTAGCAATTAGACACTTTAAACAGAGATATTTTTTAGGTTTCCAAATTTGGGTTCACTCAATTCACCTTTATTACAAGGAAAGCTCTGTGTCACTGAATAAAAAGTAATATCTTCCAAAAACAAAACAAATTATTTAAATATTGCCAACTAAATACTAACAAAATGTCAGATGGGATTAGAGCTGTTTGCATCTGAACTCTTTAATTTTAAAACAATGGGGTTGAATTGTGTGTTTTTGTGGGTTATTCTCTTTGTTATGGCAGCAATCACTCTGATCTAATAAACTCACCATGTCAACTCACACAATTTGTTTATGGATTCCCACCTCCACAGTAAAACTATCAAAAAATAAATGAAAACATTGCACATCAGACATGTAATTATATAGCTGGTGAAGGCTTGGATACCATCCCAGGGCTCTCAACAACAGAAGAAGAAGAAAATAGTGAAATACTATATTACAAATATCGTATTAGTCTGTGCTCTGCTCAGGTCCTCAGCAAGACAGAATGAAGGTTAGAAAAAAAAGACGTGTTAAGCCTTAATATTGGTTAACCGAAGAAAACTGTCGAAGAGTGACTTAGGCTCGGCTTTCAAAACGTTTCGAAGCACACACCACAAGAAAATTGATCTGTTCTCATACTCCTCAGTAATTTGCTTGACAGGTTGTCATGGGAAGACTATACAGTCTTGGAGATTCAGATACAGCATCATGTTGAAGCTGTTTTCCTTATCTCACAGTGCAATGTGTGTCAAGTGTCTAATTCTTTGTGACAGCTGTTTGAAATGACATTACATAAGAAATGTAACCTAAGCGGCTGATATTAAAACTGCCTTTGTCAAAGTCATCCCCTAGCTATGGCTCTCTCCTGCACACAAACAGCTCAGCTGGGAGATCGCTTCAATCAGGGCTTTTACTGTACCACTAATAAAGCCACTTTGAGATTATATTCCAAAATGTGCTTAAGATCTATAATCACTTGTTTAATGTCTTGTAATAAAGTGACGCGTTTTATTCTGCCGTTCCGCCTAAAGCAGAAAAAAACGTAAGTTTATGTGGCTGCATCAGAAAGAAGAAAGGGTTTTTTGTCAGAGGACATTTAGTAACAGCAAGCAAGCAAATTATTATATTTGAACCAGCATTTCCGATTACATGATATATCACGTGTATATCACTCTTTTATGGTGCTTATGGCTATATGTTTTTGTTGTTTTTTTCTTTATTATAATTATTTGTTTGTTTCTGTGTGGGGGTGGTGAATGCATTCCTTTATTGAGGCCAGTGGTCAAAAGACAAACACCGTGTCAGGAGTGAGTGTCAGCAACAAAATCAGTTAGGTTGCTTTTCTGTTGTAATGCCCTAAACCTAACGATGGTGACAAACAGTAGGCTATATTATATAGTCATGAAAAGCCTTTGTAGCTACAGCGATGACATTTAAGCAATATACAGGGAGCATGCTACCTGCGATAGAATTCTTGTGAATAGGAAGAAACTTTTTTTTTTTTTTTTTTGCTAAAGAAAATAATCAAATCAAAAAGAGCTACTCAAACTGCCATTTGGTAAATATGTCGCACGTTAACTAATTCAAAAGATGTTCAAATATTCAGGCAGTCTGTCTTTCAGACAGCCCTCACAAGTAAATATAGGTTTCACTTTTCGGACAGCTGACAGAATAATACAACTTTTGCTGCCAGGAGGTCACGTGGGAATGCATTCCTTCTGAGTCAAGTCTCAGATTTATAGCTGTCCTTCCGCTGTCATCAATATGCAGAGTACAAAAAACATCCCTACTCAAGGTGAAAACCATAAAGGAGATCGCAAAGCTCTTCTCCTTCTTGTGTCTTGTCTCCTCCTCCTCCTCCTCCTCCTCCTGTGTTCTTGGCTTTCCCTTGCAAGGCCTTGTTTGTTTTTTAGCTTTATTCATTTAACCCGTTCGTTCCCTTTCCTTCTCGTGGGAGGTCAAGGAAAGGGGTTGCCAATCATTTCAAGGGTGAACGTTGGAACGTTGGAAGCCGTTTGAGGCTGTGACTGTAATTGAAATCTTTACAAATGCTTCTGAGAAAAAAAAAAAGTATCTGTAGATAGACACGGAGAAAAAAGAAGGTCTTAGCTAAACACTAAAACACTGACTTGTCTTTAGACACATTATGTTCTTGCTGAGACTACACTGGGATCTCTACACTGTAGCTTTGACAGCAGCTGATGTCTGTGTCAGTTGACAGTTGAAGTGATTTTCGGTGCCAAGGACATAGACGTAACCAATCCCCGATGTAAGGCAGCTCGTGAATGTTTAGGGGACAGGTATTAGGCCTACAATGGAGTAAAAAAAAAAAGAACTAAACCCAAAAGAAAGAAAAGAGAGTGAGGGAGATGGGTTTGAATAGATAGAAGACTAGAATGAGATTGTCAGAGCATGAGGACAATGTTCTTCAGAAACAAAACGAGGCGCGTTGGCGAGAAAAGCGGAGAGGCGACTTAAACTAGGGTTTGGTTTCCAAAATCAAAAACAAACAATCATTCCCTTTTGTTGTTTTGCTCACTGAGCACCAGAGGCAATACCTTGAAAACCCAAAGCATTTTTTAAAAGAGAGAGTGGGCGCTCCGCTCATTTTATGTTGTTTTTCTTCCCTCTTTTAATCGACAATGCAGTGCGAGGTGACTGCAGCTCTCACAGCTCTGCCGCATATGTCTGCAGGCCACGTTTGATCTCACAACCTTCAGACCTCTTCTACGCAAGTATTTACCTACACCAACAGCGTTGCCACACCATAGCACAGCTTGGTCTGCTTCCAATAAGCTTTTTAGGGGACCCTTGTATACAGTGAGACGGAACACCACAATCGCGTGGTGACTTGTGGTCCCCTGGGCTCGGGAATTACCCCTAATGTACAGTATGTACCCCTCCCACACATTATTCCACAGAAATACATCCATGTAACAGTATTCATCTGTTAGATTGTGTGCATATTCTTGGGGATGTATGTATGTATGTATGTATGTATGTATGTGTATATGTGTTTGTGTGTGTGGGGGAGAAGGGGGGGCTCTGATAAATGCATGTGTACAGTATGTGTCTGTGGTCATGAACGTGGGTTTAAAGGAGCCAGGTGGGTTTAAAGGAGCAGCCTTAAAGGAGTTGTACTCGCGCAGATTGTTAGGCCTGTCCTCAGTGGGGGTGTTTTTAGAGCAACTGGCCTCCTGCTAGCTTGCGGAATGATGCAACCATTCCCAGTGTTGGCTCAGGCGTGTGTGTCGCTGCACAGAGGGCATCGTGATCTAGTTTGCTCTTACATTTATTTGAAGTCTAGTCACCAAGAACGCCCACAACAAACCCTACTGCAGTGGAAGTGACAGAGTTTAATATTGATTGAGAGAGGACTTGCTTAGTACAGTTTGACAAGAAATGCATTGCGTACAAGTCACTCTTTGGTGATGTCGAAGATTTCTGTAGCTATGTTACCAGTTAGCACTTAAGTAGTAGACTTAAGAAGTAGACTTAAGTGCTTCCCCCTCCCTCTAATGCATCTGAATTCCCCCATGTGTGAGCTTACGTTGCTGCACATGCTTGGACAAACCTGTCCACGAACAGCAGACGTGCGGTAAAATGAGCGATAAGATATGTTCACAGTTTAATGCTTCAAAACCCTCTCACTAAATATTACATTCCTCTCCTCTCAGTCCACTGACTTTTTGCAGGTGGGTATAGAAAACTGAGGCAACCTTAATAAGGGTTGACATGATTATTTTCTAGCCTTTTAGGAAAAAGGGGAATATTCATAATGTGGTATGATTTATGTATAATATGGAATGCCGTATATGTCAGTTTAAATGTAAAATACTTAATGAATGTACCCGCACCAACATCCCACCCCTGTGAGACCTAAGAAGCGCATACTCGTGTCTTTGCCCTTGGGGGGGCCATCATTCCATTTTCAAAAGCGTCGGTGGTCCTTACTACCCGCTTTCCATTTAATGGCGCCTGGGGCTGTTCAATAAAGATGTTGTGGGATGGCTCAGAGGAACATGATGGGGGGAAAAATAAAATCTGCACTGAGCATTAATTTCTGCTTGAATTATCTCAGGGAAGCTATTTAAGCCGAGGAGCAAACATAGAGGGGGGAACTACAACTTATTTAAAGGCTGACATGATGTGCTCAAATCTGTCTATGCCCAAAGGGTACCCTAAATGTTGTGCAGAAGCTCTCTGCGTTTTATTGAGTGGCGCGGTACACAGCTAAACGCGACAGTATACGTCAGAGTAACTTGTTGCCTCGTGAACCCTAATGGTGCACTTAGAAACTGCTTGCGGAGAATGATTTGATGCATTTCCTCTCAGAATATGACATTTTGGGAGGGCATGTGCCAGGTATTGACCATTTCTTGATTTTTCCAATAGCACTTAAAATTACTCACAGCTGGGTTTACATGGACATTTTTTATCCTTTCCAAATGGAATCCGACCTGTTTACAGTACATGGGATGTCATCTAATATGGTCATGTTTACATGAGCTGTCGCAGTTGTCGCAGTGTCCAGCTAGCAAAAATGCTACAGTAAAACCGGCTAACCTCTGTCGCAGACAAGTAAGGGACAGTGTTTGTGCGACTGGTGGAGAGATTTAAGGCTCCAGTCGAAGATACCGTTTAGCTCCCATTTACTTATTTGCGCGTGACACAATGGTTGTGTCCAGATTTAGTACAGTGGCTATTCAGAATTAGCCTACAGCCTTGTATCCAATCAGACGGAGCATGTGCAGAAGAATGCAACCATGAAGTTATCGGGTTTAACCGGCACGGGTTTTAATACCCCTCTGCTTCAGGATAAAATGTCAAGCGGGTTGGGCCTGATCATGTGTTTTATATGGAGCATTTTCATTCGGGTTAGGCGTTTAACCCGATTCCAAATGGAATAATAGGGTCAATGTAAACGCAGCTACTGTGACAACCACCAACACGGCTGGGAGGAGACCAGATTGACCCAGTTTTCTTATAATCCCTGCACCTGTCAAATTAACCAATCGCCAGACAGCGCCAATCACCTCCCTGTGTATAGACTCCTGTTTGACTTCTCTTCCCTGCCTGTCTTTATCACTCCATAGCAAAGTTACAAGCATTCTTGAGAATTACTGACCCTGCCTTAAATGGAATTAGTGGGCCCTATCTTAACACAGTGCAAAGTATCTTTCAGAATGAAGAAGTTATAATGTTCCTGTCTGGCGCCCACGTTGTTTAAATAGCAAGTACACTTGTGCCCATTTGAGTGCCCGTGGGTGTTAGACCTAAACGTGAGATGTGGTCTGGAACATCTTTACCTTGAGGCAGCTGAAAGTGATTGCGTGATTGACCAACGAAATCCTGGTCTAAAGCAAACGGTGCGGCGCATTATCAAGATAGTATAGTGCCTATGGCGGGTGCACAACAAGCTTACTGGGACACCGCACAAACAGTACAATGTGAAATAGTATTAGTGTGTAGCCTACATCATCATATTTTAGGGGTCTTGGTGGATCATGTTTCCCTTTTTTAAATGATTAGGAGATGACACTGCGATTGGTTTATTGGCAAATAACGTGCAGGGGCCCAGTTCATGCCATTAAACGCCTGGGGTTCACGCTCTCCCACCCCACCCCTCCATCCCGCCCCTCCTAATTTTAGAACGAGAACAAAGTGCAGAGGAAGCTGAACCACACAGGCTTTTTCCTACAGCGGCACAAATGCCGTAGAGCTCTCACGGTGAAATTACAGGTTTTGCCTGAACGGGACGCGTAGGAAGCCAATCCGCTCTGGTTCTGCAATGAATCCTCCACAAAGGAGGAGATAGGAGGGGATAATTTGGTTCGCAGCGGTTTCTGGGGATGACACTGCAGAGCAGGACGTGGAGGAGGAGGAGCAGGAGGAGGAGGAGGCGGCTGAGGTGTTGCACAAAGATGGGAAGGGGGGAGAGGAATAAAACAGCAAAAATCAGCTCTTTACTTGTTCTGTCAAAAGGGAGGCAATGAGAAAAATAGACCTCCCTCTCTCTCCCTCTCTCTCTCTCTCTCTCTCTCCCTCTCTCTCTCTCGGTTTTAGCTAAGCGGCGTGCGTGCAAGCGGGTGATGCATGACCTACGACCCCTGCATTTAATTAAGTTGCTTTCCTTCAGACCCTCTGCTCGCGCTAAGATAGCCTTTTTCTTCTTCGTCTTCTTCTTCCTCTTCTACCCTTTATCTGCAAGCGTGCATAATCACTTCATATGCGGCCGTGATATCATCTGCTTAATGTGCTATTTTACCATACAGTTAAACCTGGGCGATAAATCTGGCCGGGCCTTGCGTTAATAGATGCGGGGGGGGGGGGGCCTCTGAATAATGTGTGCATTAGATTAGTGGC
>JAODOY010083881.1:0-14846 GCA_025399855.1 Forbesichthys papilliferus | reverse complement strand
ACTCATATTTGAATTCCTCATAAAAAATACATATTTTAGACACCCCTCATGTTAGGATTTCCTTCAAATTCATGTTATCACCTGAGTATGACCCGCCCTAGTGCATCGCCTGCCAAGTTTAACATTCACATCTGATCGTAGACCTACCCTTAATCAAATATTTTCTTACCTTTTTTAGAAGTGCTTTGTCATTTTTGAAAAAGCCATGATTGTTGCTAAAATCAAACTCACTCTGAGTAAGGCCATTTGTGAAACTGGTGGAGGGATTTATTACGGCTCCAGATTAAGTCACCATAGCTCCCATTCACATTAATTTACGCATGTTTTCGGCAGACTTCAGTGGATGTGCAGAATATCCTACTGACATTCTTGTCTCCACATTCATCAATTCGGCATTCACAAACCAACAAATCGTATGCTGCAAAGAAAGCAACTAGGAAGTAATGGAGTTAAACTGTTAACTGATATTCTTCTTTCAATTGGGTTATGGAACAGTTTATAGCCTGCCTGTTATGTTATATCTAAGCAGTGCCACACAACTGTGAAGTTAACATAGCGAGTGCTGTAGGAAGTGTAGAGACAAAAGTTAAACCTTTCATGATATGATAAATGGGATGTCGGGACAGTTCAAGTGCGCTTCAACCTATCAGATTGTGTGTCGAACCTGATGTAAAACACAAACTGCATATACAACACTTAAAGTAGGAGGAGTGCCATGAAAGCGCTCATCTAAGAGAAATGTCTACATCAACGTCTCCTATCAGCTTCCGGTCAACAGGACATAAAGAAGGGGCAGACACTGAAGGAGGAAGGCAACGCATTGGTAAAGAAGGGAGAATATGTGAAAGCCATTGACAAGTACAGCAAGAGTCTGACTCACAATCCCACAGAGGTCACCACATACACCAACAGGTAGGTGTGCCCTCTGAAAACCCCATTCCACTCATATGGGCTAATAGTGTCTTGAAGGGGCGGTCCAGAGGTGTTATGTTTGCCCTTATGTCTTCATTACATCGACATATAGGTAGAACTTCCAGTATGTAGTGACTTCTCGACACTTAAGTACAGTAATTAATAAATTCACTCATGACCAAATTATATGGAGCACTACCGGGTAACTCCGTGAACTTACAATTATTATTAATTAGATTTATTTCTAAGGACATCTTTAAATCAGGGGTTGGCGTATCTAGTATCCATTTTTAACATCTGAAAATCCCATGAAATTGAATTTATGCTAATCAGCTCTAAACCACATTTGGAGGTGGTTTAAAATGCATTTACTTTACAATCCGATTTCTACAGATTTTTCAGATAGTCTTTTTGCATCTCTCGCAATGCTCTAACTGCAACATTTATGATGCACGAGCGGACAAGGAGTCCTGTTTGAAAGCCAAGAAAGTCCAGGGCGAGTTTTAACGGATTTGATGTTTAGAGCCATTTTCAGCCCATACAATTCAGATTTTTGTCAAACAGGAATTTTAGTCTTATTTTGTTTACGCCTCAAATGTTTTTAAGTGTGCAGTTACACTTTAAGTAACATACATTATACCATAAGCATAGAAATTATTTGTGTCAATGTGGGCCATCTGTCCTATGGAATACGGTCATAAATGTAAGGTTCATGGAACAAATTAAACAGGAAAGTGAATGATTCTGTTAATAACAATACTCTACAAACCTAAAAATGTCTAGTTAATAGAATAGTCTGTTTTTGTGTTATTTTGATATCCACTCATTATTTATGAAAACTAAACCATGTATTATTAGTGGTATTTGTAATTTCGATGAAAATAACTTATTTGTCTAATGTCCTTTAGGGTTGGTGATAAACTATTTATCTTTTCATTCCTGGGTGGGGTCACACCATCCATGGGGTTCAGTTCAGAGGCTGCAGACTCTTGAGTTACTGTATATACCAAGACTGCTAATGTTTCTTAATGGATCAGCTAGGGTTGGGAGGTTTGATTTTAAGAGGCTGCATCTGTATATTTTATGGAGGGAAACCAGACATTTGTAGAGAAATACAGAGTACAGACTAGGAGTCTTGTTTACATAAGCTTTATACATGGATAGACTATGCTACATACACTATAGTTGATTGGATGAACCATCTGGTCATTTTTGCTGTCACCCACACCTAAACCACACCTGTATAGCTATCAACACAACGCTGATTGTAAAGATTAGTTGCTACTCGGACACATTCAAAATAATTTCTAGGCTTTCCAGACTGATTCTCACGGCAGAAGCTCGTGAGACCACCCTGATCTCTCAAGTTTCGGTTTAATTTTGCTACCGTCAATCAGCCATTATAGGCAAATGTGCGATTAGAAGAGTGTTCTCTTAGCTTAACGTCACTTTTGATAAGCATTTATACGGCTGACTTTGTCTGGAGAAGTATGCATGGTTTTATAAATCTAAATAATGTCTGGTGTGCACACTTTCCTATATTCTGTCTGTAAGGCTTTTTGTGAGGTTTTATAAATGAGGCCCCAGGACTATTTTTAGGTAAGGAAGGTTCCCCTCCCTTTTGGAGAACATGAGGTCTGCTGAACATACTAAACCTGTTACACTGATGTATGTGTGTCATTGCATGTATATGTGCGACCCGCTAGTATGATCCCTAATTCCTGTACAGTATGACTTCTTATTTATTTGTATGTGTGTGTCTTTGCAGGGCACTATGCTATCTCTCAGTCAAGCGTTACAGGGAGGCTGTCCAAGATTGTGATAATGCGTTGATGATTGACGGCGGCAACGTGAAGGCTCTGTATAGGAGAGCTCAGGCTCACAAAGAACTCAGGGTGAGTCCAAGGTTAGGTGTTTTGTGTTACCTGTGCTTTTAAATATTGGCTTGTGAGAGTGATTAACGACTATAAAGATGAACTGCATTGGACAGCAATTAGGATTAAGGGCTGCTGTGTGTGGCTTGCTGTAGGACATTGGTGCATGCGTGGAAGACCTCAACACTTTGCTGAGGGCTGAACCAAACAACACAGCAGCCCTCAAACTACTGCAGGAAGCCCAGAAGAAGTGACGGCATACAGGAAGATGCTGCTACAATTGAATACAGAGTGGACCATTCCCAAGAGCATCTTTTGACATCCATACACTTGCATTGGCTATATGTGAATACAGATTTACAGTTCTACATTATTATGAATATCAACCAGGGACATGCAAATGTCTGCTGCGCTCCATTTGCATCAATGAAACACATTTGAACATGCATTTATGAAACCTACAAATGCAGTCAATCATTTAATTTAGATGAGTCAGTACCAAATATAAACTACATTATGTAGGCCATGCTTAATATGGAGATAATGTGGAGAGCAGTTGCCACACGTATGACTTTATTCACAGTTTGAGCTTTTATCAGGAATTTAACTTTAATAAAGAATGCAAGTCCAAACTACCTGTTTTTTGATTAAAATACAAATCGAAAATATACATGTCTTTAAACCACATTGATTAAAAAGTCCAATCCTTTGGATATCACTGGAAAATCATCAATATCAAAGATGTTTTTGGGGAAACTCCAGGTCTGGGTGGAGACTAGTCAGAGGTGGCTGCAATATTGAGCCTTGAGAATGTTTAAATTGTATTATTGTTCCAAGTTGCAGTGTCTTTATAGTTTGATGAGCATGTATTAGTATTCATTACAAGATAAACAAACTTTATTAAGCTCAATAAAATTAAATAAGGCTTTATTAAAACATTCTTTAGCAGACAACTTGATGGATAACCAACCATCTTGTATATTCTGCTGATTGTCTGATAATTTTGTGAAAACTCCCTCCAGCATGGCTGTCAGCGCATCTGAGTTAAAGATTGATGTATTTTAATTATGCGCACAGCAGTTCTTGTGTGCTGTGCAGCACTTTTGGTTACCAGTTTCCTCTTTCATCAGGGTGTGTGTTTATCAGTGTGCGTAGCTTTTAAGTGTACCGTATTCATATTTATAAGGTCTTACACATATCTCCAAACAGTGAAACTATAACCATGTTACTAACTGCAACCAACGATCTTGCATACTGAATCTCCATATATAAAAACATTTGGCTTGAATTGAGAAAATTGACATGTTTTGTTAAACCTGTATAAGAAACCCCTGAAATAACCTGCCACTACGTTCCAGACGTAGTGAACGTGATTGAAAGAGGTTGCAATTTAGTCTGTTTCTCTTGAGTGTGAAAAGTGCCTCTTCGCCAATAAACATCTTTCAAGACAAACACCAGTTTCCTGTGAAAATAAATCACAGATCTTTACACTACATAATCGCCAGGTTTACAACAAAATGTTGACTACATTTTTGGATCTCCTGAAGTAATTTAAGTTGATCTAGGGAGGACGGACACCAATATGAGCAGCTGGCACATATGAATTTATTTTTAAATAGGATAAAAGGGACATTTACACGATACCTAAACAGGGCACAATGCATCATATAGGAAGCCATATCTTTACAACCACTCATCATTCATATTAAAATATACATAAATTAACTATCTGGAATTGCTCATGTACGTGAAACTAGCATTTGAAAAAATAAGCACATGAATGCTCACATGGCTTAGGCACCCCTCTCATAGAGCTCTCATCATTCTCTACCCCTACCCAACTCATTCATATGAGCTGGGGCTATTTTGTGGTTCTGGGGGTGTTACAACACTAATTTAACAGATGAACATTAGTCAGGGAAATTCAACTACAGCCTATAGGCTACTCTAAAATGTATAATAAAAAATACAATTAAAGTTGAATCACAAGAAAGAACAGTAAAATTGGTAACTGATAAAACCTTTTATTTCACTTTAAATCATCTTTTACATTTTATCCTGTTTATAACATGTAAGGTGAAACTAGAGTTTGTTTAAAAGACATACACAAATCTAGTATTACGTCAATAACCAGAGGAAGGTGTGAATCTTTTTTTTTTCCATTTTTTTTCCTGGTGTCATTAAGCTAAGTCTAAAATTTCACAACCACGTGCGCACTAAGCAACAAAACCTCACAGAAGCAAAAATGTTTTTGTAAAATTTTTTTTTTTTTTAAGCAGAATACTGGTCAGTAAAAACATAACTCAGAGATGCCAGATATACAGACACATTCACTACTGCATGGGATCTTTTTTGTCATTATCAAGCGTAGAATAAAACCACCTTTTGGTCAGCAGAGACCAGGGCAGCAAGGAGGGGAAGTCTTTACTTCAGTGCATGAAACATTTGTCCTCAGCCGCAGACAGAGGCAGCATGGTGGAATGTCTAGGTGAGTAATGTAAAGATGATTGTGACACCGAGTCAAGTCCACCATTTTACTGACTAGAAATAGGTCCCTTTTGACTCAGGTTTGAATCCCAACCAGTTACTCTCATTTTCTAATCAACCAGCATTCTAGTTTGGGACAGTGCATGCCTGATATTTTCAGTGTGGAAACAAACCAAAGACCTGAGCTGACCCCAAACTACATTACACATATCTGGCACTTGAAAGTTTTGCATTGGCTTTTAATTGATTGATTATAGACAATTGTAATCAGCATGGTTGCATGATTTCTGAACAAAAATAATGGATGCTGTCATTACATAGTCCACTGACAAAGTGCGTTAACTTACAAATGCCTTTGCCTCGTTTCCATGCAGTAGATCTCAATGTTGTCTAGTGAGGTTGGGCTGTCATGAGCATTAGAACCCAACATAAGAAATAAAAGGTCAAAGTTCTGTCGATAGCAGAAAAACCACAGAAGAACATGAGGATGGAACAGCCTTTTGAAGCAGGCTCAACATGTGTAATGGACAGATTTACAAGTTCTAATATGTTTACAATTTTACAGTTTTAATGAACAAAACAAGTTATTTTGTCAAAGAAAAAAAATAACGCAACACATTCTTGTTGATGTAGTTTGGAAGCCACATGGGAGTGGAAGATCCTACTAGCTCTGGAGTGTCAATCACAAGGAATGTAAGTTCCCTCCCACTGGGGCAAGTACAGTTTAAAAATGTATTACTGGAACTTAAACGTCCTGTTTGATAAAAAGCACTTTACATAATTGGGTTTGTCTCAGAACACAAGTAAAATGGCAAGAGAACAGATTTCATTTTTTAGGGCTGGTTTGGTATCGGGTGAAAGGATTACCGGCTTATATGTTTATCAGTGTCACAATACAGCCTTGTATGACCCCTCTTTATTAACCTCAGCATTAATAGACTACACTCAAAATGAGACACCAAGACCCTCCCCCCTCCACCAAAATCAAACACCATCTCTCTGTGTCCCAATGAGCAGTGGAGCAAGAACTAAACGTCACAGTGTTTGTTGAAAATAAACGGACAGTTTAATAACTTTGTTCTTTCATTTAAAGTGGAATATCACCAGCATGTGGCAGTACACTAGAAAAGCCAAGAGAGGGACAACTAAATAAATGCATTCATTTGCTGAAGAGAGGAAAAGAGAAAACCGGCAGATGGTGAGAAATATGTTAACAGGGAAACAATGTGAGGAAAACAAACTGGGGGCTGGAGAATAATGTCTTGCTTAAACAAACATCTTAAAAATAAAATATATTAAAAAAAACAAACAGAACTATGCATTTGTTTAAATTTCTCTTTTTAATTTGGACCGTCCCCAGTGGTTTGTGGACCAGCGGAGAGACAAGATCAGTTGGCCTCAAAGTGCCAGGACAGAGACAGACTGAGACAGACAAGACAGGAGAGGGTCAGGTACTATCCATGCTGAGGTCTGGGAGGCTGGCAGGGAATGAACGATGGACATGTCAAAACAGACGGGTTGGGGAGGAAAGAAGTGAAGGAAGTGGGGTGGGAGGGGTTTGACAGTGAAGGGTGCTCTAGTTCTCTCCTTCGCCAGCTTCACCCTCGTCACCTTGGTTTTCTGATGTCCACAGCTGTGGGCAAAGCAAGGCGGGGCATGGATTAGCCAATCAAATTAATACTTAGTCGTGCGTAACAGTGGTGTTCTTTGTCATTTATTTGAAACTACCGACGAATGGATGCCAATATAAATGTATAGCCAAATATACTCAAATTCACGTGTCAGGCATTTACAGATTTAGAACAAATTAGAGTCGTCGTGTGTATGCAGTCTAGACATGAATGTTCATAAATGGGTAACACTTGAATTTCCCCCTGTGGAATAATAAAGTTTACTTTACCCTTAAGGGCATTTACATATTCATGTTATCATTATGGTCTGTGAGACCACATCTTTTTGGGTGCCACTGATCAAAAAAGGGTTGACGTAGGATTATCTATTCAGTAGATCTTGGACATCTTAAATATGCATTTTGTTTTGTGCAAGTGTTTAGCATGTTTATACTTACAGTCAGATTATCCCTTAGTAGCTGCATGATAAGAGTGCTGTCTTTGTATGAGTCTTCGTTCAAGGTGTCAAGCTCTGCGATTGCTTCGTCGAAGGCCTGCCACAGTACATACATATGGTAAGCTTGACAAACACCTTAATCTGTTAGTGTGTGGTATCTGTGACCTGGACCTGAGGCCTATACTACAAAGGGAGGTAGCTGTGTTATCCAGGTGACTTCAGGAGTAACTTGGCGTGTAACCCATACTTAGAAAAGTGCAGCATTTCATGTTATTAAAATACATCTTATAAACAGAGGATCGTGCATGCCGTTCTGTCCAACGCACTACTTACACAATTAAAAAATGTGCAGGCTATAATGTCATAAAATCAAATAATATTTTTGTTTTTGCTTTCATAAAGGCCTAACAACAATTTAGATTTTGTTAACTAAAATGTAATTTATATATTTAATTGGCCATTTGGCAAAATTATAGTCCATCAGGAAGCCTAAATAAATATCTTATTTGCATTCCTTAAAATTATGTCCATGAAGAATAATTTAGAATGTGAAACCACATCTTTAATAGAGAACATAATCAGGTTAAGGTACAATAAGCCTACAATAGCCATGCAAGAACAGGCGGTATACAACTTCTGGATGTATTTATTGTGTTCCCCGGCCATTAAGTGTTATAAAGATCCATGCATTCACAGGTAATAGCCTAAAACAATACTTCGAAAAATGCAGAATTTGAATATGCAAACAGTTTTTTTCCCTCTCATAGTAATCCCGAGGGTGACCGGAGCATAGACTGTATGCACATCACCATTGGCTCTTCTGGGAGAACATTAGTGGCAGTAACCTAGGAAATCATTAACAGCATTAATGATCCAAATGGATCATATTTTACCTGACAAGTATGCGTAAGGACGCCGCCCACTGGCCGGGTCGTTCAGAGGTGAGTCAAGGAATGCAACGTTCCTGAGGTACATTTTGACGTATGAGCTCAGAAACCTGCAGATATTCAATGCATGTTTATGGCTTGACGCCCAAGAAATAGAACCGCGTTCTAAACCTCGACGTTGACGCTCGCTATACGCTGCCAGTGGGCATTTCCCCGTTACAAAGAACTTGTTCTAAAACTCTGGCGTCTCTTGATGTGCGTCAACGCCTTCAGTGGGCATTGAGCTTTAGGCCTTTGCTTGTCTACTTAATGTTGTGCGTGAAGGACCTATACATTATACATATGACAATGCACATTCCTCCGTGATGTAGGGCCAGGGGCAATGATGTAGCTTGTGCTGCCGACCGTGGCCCTTTTTATGTGAACATGCAAACTCAAATGATGTTAACACCGAATCAATCAACTAACCAACATATTCAGTAGTATTGTTTAACACAAATTTAGGCAGACTGTCAACCCTGACTTCACAGAGTTGTATGTTGAACTCCCTTCATAGTATAGGCCAAAGGTTCCTGTGTGGAAGGGTGAAAGAATAGATGCATGGGTTTGTACCAATAATTGGTATGATACATTCTGTGGTCTAATCAATAATAAGACTTCTGGGGAGGTAATCTGGACATACAGTCAAACACACTTGAACTATGTAGACTACAGGTGAATATTGTGGAAAAGTTAAGTAACTTCAATAATTCAATTTACAAAATTAAACTCATATCGTGGATGAATTGAAATATTTCAAGCCTGTATTTGTTTTAATCTAGATTCATACAAAAAAGGAGCCACATGAGTACAGAGTGCCTGTGCTTGTGGTCGGCAAAAAAAATAGACGCCGGCAACGGCGTGTCATTGAAAGTTAAAATATTGTAACTTTTTGCCGTCCTCCGCGACGGCATCTACAACTGGATGTTCGCAGCTCCCTCACACGGAGAAAACATAACGAGAAGGTAATACTTTTGGTACACTAGAATACTAGATACAATAACTACATAAAACAGTTGCTATTAAATAATTGTGTTGAATATATTTTTACAAAATAAGTAAACAATGAGACATCGCCATAGCAACTGCCATTCAGTTGGACTTTTATGCCGTGCAGAAAGTGTTTGCCATCTACAGTGTTCCATGTGAATGCAGCATAAGACCTGATCGTGAAGATTAAAAATACAGGCTTGAACTATTTCACTGTGCGTAATTAATCCACGACATGCGAGATTCACTTTTCCCACAAAATTCTAATCTATTGAGGTGCACCTGTATATAAACTAGAACGAACAGGAGAACTGGTCATTGACCAAGGAGTTAATTCAATTGCATGTTTGCAGTGTGTTTGTGTGTCTTACAGCCTTGGCCAGGCTGCAGGCCTGCTCCGGGGAGTTGAGGATCTCGTAGTAAAAGACGGAGAAGTTGAGGGCGAGGCCGAGGCGAATGGGGTGTGTGGGCTGCATGTCCTTCTTGCTGATGTCAAACGCCTCCTGGTAGGCCTGCTGGGAGTTCTCCACTGTGCCTACACACACACACACGCACACACAGTGTGTCCAGGATCAGCAGTGTAGGAGCTACAGTTAGGGCGTTGCAATATTAATCTGATCGGAATACATTTATTCTGATCATCCGTAACACTCGTTTCTAATCTTGTAATTGAAAGACAATGCAAGACGCCAGTGCCTGTAGCCAAGTAGCCTTAGTATTAATTTAACTGCCAGCTTCTCACCGCCTGCACAACACTATAGCACATTGGATATTGTGTTAATAAAGTCATTGGATAACACTACTAACAGAAAATCAATTTTTCCACACAAGTCACAGGCGTTTCGTTTTTGATTCAGGGTCACAGTGTCAGTAGCCAATCCAAATAAACATAAAATCTACTTGATCCCAGTTCACAGAGTGCCAAGACAACTGCTACTACTGACGGGTCTGTCGTAAAAAACAGAAACATACTCTTCTTTGAATCCCCTGAGGCAACCTCTGAGAGGTATCTGTAGTAGTCTCCTTTCATTTTGAGGTAGAACACCTTGCTCTCCGCCTGAGATGCGTTGGCAATGAGAAAGTTGTCGAGCAGCCCCTGAAAAAGATTTTACACTCAACCAGTGTGTTTGTTGTTCTGCTGCAGTGGAAATCAGATACTAATATAAGCAATGCACTACTAAGAGAGCTACATTGTTTGTACTATACACAGGAAAATTAAGTTGTAGCACAAGGGAGAAGGATGGCTAGTTACTAAGGTGGGCAGCTGGAAGCTAACCAGGAAGCATGTGTAATTACATTTCAATCTGTAAGCATGTAATAAATGATGACATTCATTCCTGCCTCATAGAATGGAAATGGTGGAGACTGCTTAGGATTTTACATGCGCGTGTCCTAACACAAAGTGACCACAGGCCCATTCCTCACCAGCACGTCGTTGCAGATGTCCTGGAGTTCCGTCTCAATCTTCTCGCGGTACTCGCGGGCCATCTGCTGCTTCTTCTCATTGCCCTCCGTCTTCTGCTCGATGCTGGAGATGACGCGCCAGGACGAGCGCCGGGCACCCACCTGGACATACATGGAACTACATCAACTGCGCCGCACGCCATTGCATTGGAACGGCCCAGTGGTAATGTTGTTCAAAGATAACCAACCATGGCCCAAATTAGTCATGCATGTATTCTGCTGATGTACTATGCATTTACACTGCATATGGGAACACCCTGGCCACGACATGAAGCCTGAAAGAACCCATTTTAGCTCTGACATGAAGTGCTTACAGAGACAAAGATCATGGTCAGAGTGCCGTACCACATTTTTGTAGGCGACTGACAGCAGGTTGCGCTCCTCGTTGCTGAGCTCCGACCCCTGCTCCGTCACAGCCTTCATAGCTGCTGCCATGTCGTCATAGCGCTCTGCCTGTTCTGCCAGCTTGGCTTTCTGTACCTGGTCGTTCTTATCCATGTCTAGACTAGGGAGAGAAGCACACGTTTCAAGCTGCATGGCATGCACAGTTAACACCACGTGGTACAGCAGCAGGCTGGCGGGCGAGATTTTTAAAAAAAAGTCGATAGGACAGGATATAATAGAAGGTTGTTTCTCCGAGAATGGGCATGAGTCGATGCAATAATGTTTTCTTAACCAAGCAAAGAGTGCAAGAGAGAGACCTATGAGATGTACATCATGGTGAGGTCTTCTAAATCTGGCTAAGAACGGAGCGAGGAACAGACACATTTAGGCCACGCTCACATGAGCGAGAGAACAGCCATATTCCTGTATTTCAATGAGCAAAATAAATACTGAGTGAGTACTGTAGGTTGCTGTACCAGCTGTACCAGAGTAGAACACATTTTTTGGGATACTACTAGGACTGGACAATAATTCGATCTCTCTCTCTCTCTCTCACATACATACATACATACATCGCAATATACATTTTTTAAATAACGGTGATATAATTTTTACACTTATTTCCAGTATTTTGAAAAGCTATACATTACACAGCATTTGTCACTTCTTGACAAGCGCAGCAGTCCATTGTACTCAAGTCAAACCGAAAGAATAGAACACCAAGTGCGTGTTGACTTCACTACAGACACAGCCAGCGCTATGCAGTAGTGGGTTGTTTTCACATCTCAAACATCTTTAGAGCTTTCTCACCTAACAGAAAATGTAATGCTTAATATTACATTATGCCAGCTTCCTCCGCTAACACAGTAAGTCACATCTTCTGTGGAACTGGGCTGTGTCTAATTCATGGGATCACAGCGCCAGTCACACACACGAACCGCTACAGACAACTACTGGCTGACAAATATAGCCGTAGTAAATACTAAAAGAACAAAAAAAAAAAGTTGAGAATTTGTTGATTTGACTGATTTCACATTTCTTGTTAAATGCCAAAAAGTGAACATTATTTTTTGTCCCTTTTTTTATTTAATAAATATTAGGTTTATAAGAGGAGATTTCATAGACTTGGCAAATGCATTATTCAACAGTTTGTAAGTACTCCATTGTGGGTGTTCTTAGTTTTTCTATAGCTTATATTGATATCTAAATTATATCCTATCAACCCAAAATCATAAATACATTTTGACATACATTTTGGCCATATTGTCCAGCCTTAGATACTAGTAACCCTGAAATAAGTGCTTGCATGTGATTGTACAAAATTCACATTGTAACAGATATACTGTGAGAATAATTAACAGGGTAGCCTACTGTACCAATATGTTACTACTAGAGGCATACAGCATTATGTCCACTTAAATACATATATAGGACCTACTGTAATAATGTTGACATCCATTCTCACATGTCTAACTTGAATCATCTTTATTTCATATGACCAATAACCAATAGCATGGGGGACCAGAAAAAGAATATTAATCACAAAGATGATAAGGAAATCAGTGTAGAAAACGGTCCTATTCTTTCGACAACCGTCTTAAAATAGTGACACTGGGCTGCCTAGTGGCTACTCTCTCAACCCTGGGTTAATAAGAAGACCTGGGAGTGTAAATCTATAGCAACCTGCATTGATACAGCCGGGTGGAAGGACAATGAGCCCAATGCGACTGAAGAAATGCTTACAGAGACACCCTTACTGAAACACTGTCAAAACCTCTTTGGATTCCAGTAAAATGGCTGCTCCAAGCATGCTCCCCCGAGGCCCTCCTGTCTAGATGAAGCTGTAACCTAAGTAGGGCAGTGTCTGTCTTCACCTCAACTACACATTTAACCCCATTTTAAATCAGAACACTTTCAACATCATGTGGAACGAATACAGCTTGACATTATCATAGTGTGATATAAAGTTAGCCTATTCATTTATATCTATAATTCTAATAAGCCTGTATCGTTTGTTGTAAATGCACTTCTATGTGGTCATTTGAGTTTCCATACAACTATGCAAGTTGCAAATATGTACAAAGCACAGCTATTGGTAGCAGCTCATTTATTTCAGCACCTGAATCCCTTGCAATACAAGGAATGTGTCAAGTTGCATTATCATCAACCACCCCCTCTTCAGTAAAACCAGCTATTCAGGCAATGCTGAAAGACATATTTTTATTGCACTTAATATTTATGTTGCATTTGCTATTACAACATTGAAACAATTACGGCTGACCCAAATACAATTTTACAGGCTTTGAAATCCCTGCATTTCCTACAAAGTGTTTGAATACTCGTTCTCAAAACTCCATTAAAAACATTTTTCATAATCTGTTAAAAATCCAAGCAGGATGTAAGGACCGTTTGTGGGTTTTCAAAATGTTCACACGACTGTGAAATAACAGGTAAAATCAATGCCAGACCAATTGTCAGACCACCAACATAATGTACTTAAAATGTTAAGTTAACTACTCACCTATGAAGATTCATAGTATCCACCAATAATAGTATTGATAGTCCACCGATCAAAGGTAAATTATTGTCAAAGGTCCATTCGGGACAATCTAATCCAGTAAAATATTTAGTCCATAGCACATTAATAAATACTGCACGGACTGCTGTTGCATTAATTTCATAAATGGGTAGACTTTTTCTTACATTAATTTCTGTCACACCAGCACTCTAATTCACATTCTAATGTGAATAAGAATGTTCTAATTCACAGATCGATTTGCAAAACAAATCGATTTTCATTAACAGTCTAATGATATATAAAAATGTCATCACAGTGGGAATTTAGTATTTAGTCACAATAAAACTCTTTAAAGCAAATGTTCTCTTTGTTGCTTTATTGTAGGGCTGGCCAGAATACCATTTAACAAGCTTCAAAACTATGTTGGCATTTCCGAATGAGAGCTTGAATACTAACTCAGAACTCTATTTAAAAAACACTCAAACAGTTTCATAACTTGGTAAAAATCCAATGGGGGATCCAATCCAATACTGTTTGCAGGCTTTAAATATGGGCAAACAACTGTACAATAACTAATAGTTAAATCAATCACAGTCAAAAGTATCTTGTTACGCTGGCAAAGGTCCAATCTAATTCCGTAAAATATTAATCCAAAACACATTACAATAAATACTGCACCAACTGCCGTGGAGTTTATTTAATAAAAACAGGCAGAAATACATTGTCATACCGGTACACTAGTTTGATGTTAGCCTAACTCAAAATTGCCGCTGCAAGGTTTCGACTGACAGATACAGTACAGTCTGCATTAGCCAATGACAGTCCATGTTGAAAGAGGAGCCAATCTCTCTGCTTTTTTTCATTTTACTGAGAAACTATTAGTCACAGGGCAAATGCACATACATAAGAAATAATATTTGAATACCTAAATTGACATTAAAGATAACAATGGCATTGTTTGAACATTATGTCACTTTATGGAACATCAAGAGTGGTATCCACCTTTGGCCAAGATCATGTATTTAGAAAAAAAAAGCCTAAGTAGTTTCTATTGTTTTGTATGTATGTATGTATTTGATGTTTGCTGACATTTAAATATTTTTTGGTTCATTGTGGCAATCGCTTCAATTATTTTATTTGCTCTAAAAATAAAAATTTCCACTGTGGCAGTATCATACTGCAACTGTATGGAGGACCAGGACTGCCATAATAATTTTTTATTTA
>JAODOY010083880.1:0-14848 GCA_025399855.1 Forbesichthys papilliferus | reverse complement strand
CCCCCCCCCCCCCCCCCCCCCCCCCCCCCCCCCCCCCCCCCCCCCCCCCCCCCCCCCCCCCCCCCCCCAATGCAAGTGTGTGTGTTTCAAAAGATAATCAGCAATACAGGCACTGGGCATGCAGTACAATGTGAATGTTACAATACATGTATAGTATTGTCTCCCCACCCTCTGCCATCAATAAGTTAAGCACATGCAATTACTAACACCACCACTACATACAACTAGGCTCAATACTGACCTAGTATGTTCTTGGCTAGATGAACTGGGAGACTGCGTATGAAGTCTTTGTAGCGACTGACCCCAGACATAGATGCAGATGATCTAGGTACCACCATCAGAGCTGGATGCTCAAAGTCTAATTCTGTCATACGGTCTGTAAATAAACATCAGTGTAAACTAGAGAAGGCCTACTGGAGTTCCGATATACTACTACTTAACACTTGAATAATTGACATGGGTGACTTGATGTTGGCCTAAAACAAGAACTTCAGTTCAGCACTGTTCTTAACAGTGTATATCTTAATCTTACTGTGGAGATCTGTGGGTTTAAAGACAGAGCTGGCTTGCATGTGAAGTTCAGTGTGAGGATAACCGTGTTGGATGACAGCATGTCTTGATTCTGGGAGAGGCAAGTCACCATCCCCTGTATGCTCAGTACCTGGAATAGAGATATAATAAATCAGGTGTGGTTTTTTAACCAATCTTACAATAGACTTTGCAGGTCTGTGAAGTCTACAGTGTGTGTGTGCATGTGTTTGCTACAAGCAGGGCTTGCAGAGCAGTGTTACTGGAGGGTCCTTACCATTGAATTGCAGAAATTGGTGTTTCTCTCTAACCAAATGTACACTTATTAGGTTATTGAGCATGCGTAAAAGTTCAGTGTCACAGAGGGAAAGTACACCCAAAAGATAATTAGACTTGATCCAATCATGGCTACATCGGAACCAGTACAACGTTTCCACCATTTCCACCTCAAAAAGGTTTCCATCAGCATGTCCTCGTAACGCAGTAAAAGTGACCATATCTTCAAGTGTTGGCTTTTTAGACCTAGTATACGTAAAGTCTTTTCTGGATGTAACGTGTAATACATTCTGAATACTTTCTAGAATTCGTACATTCTTGCAGCGGGCAAGAAGTCCTAATAAAAATGAGAATTTTGATGAACATCTTGCTTGCGTTAACCACTTGGTGGATTCCGAGAGTTTGTTGGTAAGGATACACGATGAGCAGGTTCCACATGTGTTCAAATCTTCACCAGTCCTTTTACAGAAGAATTTATTCGCCAAAGCAAATCGAAAAGGTTGAATTCCGCCTGTGACGTCCATACCGTACAGATATGTGAGCAACCTGCTCTTTTGTTGCTTTTGCTCTGGCTGATGGCCAGCATACTGTTGCCATGCATCCGAATCCAAGCGACCTCGTTTCCAGGTTGCAAATGACAGTAACCAACGCGAATGAACGTATTTTGCACAGAGACGAAATTTAAAAAAATACGTGCGCCGCCCGGGAATCGAACCCGGGTCGCAAGAATGGGAATCTTGCATGATACCACTACACCAGCGGCGCAGTTGTATTATCTCTTTGACGTAATATTATATGAAGGATGTCATAATATGTTACAGTTATTTATTATTTACTGATGGTTAACAATATACATAATGAATTAGATAGAGGAAACTTTACGTATCAAAGGTATATGGGTAACTAAACGCGATTATAATATTATTTCTCTAAAGTGTCGTAACAAGATGTTACTTTAATTTTGAAAATACTTCCAGGTTATGACATCGGATGTTTCTCCTTTCTATCGTTTCTCTCCCGGAACTTGCCCGGAAGCTCAGCAAGAAAGAATAGATTTACATTTTTCTATCCAGTCATTTAAAACAAAATATGTAATACTGTACATGTTATTAACAAAACGTGCAATATAACATATTTATTGAAAGAGGTGTACACTTTTACATTAAATCTGCTTGGTCTTCCTTATGGTACCGTATCGTACCGTACATTGGTAGGTACGGTAGGCCACTTTCAAAATGGCTAGCCAGACGCTAGCATCATTTAACTACTTTTCGTTATCCGTGTTCTTTATCTAGGACACTGAGCCTAAAACTGGAATTATCCTATCGGAAATTACTTAACAGTCGTGTTTAATGGCTTAACAGTCATGTATTTCCACTGGCAGCCCGCAGAGACCGCACTCATGTCAGACAGAGGTAATGCTGTGGAGTGGGTCGAGACGACTGAGGAAGTTATTGTGACAGAGGAATGCCTACCTCATGTGGGCGACACCTCTGAAGGTATGAGAACACGCCAAATGTAACCATTCCCACGGTTTAGTCACGGTTGATGGCGTTGGCATCTAACATTTATTTAATTTGAATGTTTTAGTGATCCCAGTATTTGAATCATCAGAAACTCCGATTCAGAAGTTGCTGGATACGATGGTGCAAGGAGAGGACCCCGAGTTTGATGGATTTTGTAATACATATTAAATTATTGACAAAAAAATATATATATATATGGTGTATCAATAGCATAAATCTTTCAACACTTTTTTCTTGTAGTAATCTGAGACATTGCTCATGCTTATTTGACAGACTGCGAGGAGTGCCGTTCACTCTTCCAAGATCAAAGTGAGGTTAATGGAATTAATGGCCCCTCATTTATCCTGGACTCACCCACTACCATGGGCGTGTCCCAGAGAGCGCTGCTCACTCTGCCCCATGGACTGATGATAGGCAGGTCTAGCATTCCCACTGCAGGCCTGGGGGTCATAAACCATGGTCCCACCGTGTCCCCGGGAATGCACTTTGGGCCCTATGAGGGGGAAGTCACAACAAGAGAGAATGCTGTGGCAAGCGACTTCTCCTGGGAGGTAGTCCTTTGACATCGCAATATAATATCTATATAATAATGGTTTTTAATGGTATTCTGAAATACCTGTAATAATGTTCTGTTTTCTTTGTGTGTGTGTGTGTAGATTTTTAAAGGAAAAGATGAATATGAGTATATTGATGCTGCCAGAGATACTCACTCAAATTGGATGAGGTAACTTGATGACATTACTGGCTGTGCATTTCTTTATGCTTTAGCGATGACCGAAATACACAAGCCACGTCGAGTCGGAGAGGTTTGAAAGCCTCTTCGCCTTTCTTCCCTTCCTTGCTTAGATATGTCAACTGTGCCCGCAACGAAGATGAGAAGAATCTGCTGGCAGTTCAGTACAAAGACAGTGTTCTTTTTCATTGCTGTCGCAACATCCACCCAGGAGATGAGCTGATGGTGTGGCCCAGCAGCAACCTCCTCACTCGGCTCAGTGAAGCTTGGACTCAGATCTGGCTCATGAAGTTCACTCCAACAGGTACTCCGACAATCGTTACCCTTATTATAAACATAATACCTTTCTGCTCCAATTAAATGGAATTACATATGTACGTATTTTTGCAATAATGAGTTTGAATCTGTGGTTTTGAAATTGTGGGTCAGGACTAGGGCTATAAGATATAAGATTAGAGATATAAGATTAGACAATATAGTTTAAATCGATATAGTTATATTATGCATTTATTAATCACTTTTTCGATTTGTTTTTCCCTCCATGCCTGCACTTGGCCTGAGGGGTGGAGTCAGGAGCGAGTGACCACCAGAGAAATCTCACAATGTCAATTAATGTCGCAAAAAATTTAAAATGTCACATTTCCCTCAGGTTTCCAGTTTTTTCTCTATGGCTGAAGGATTTAGCCCTTTTTATAGAAAACACCAATATATATTGTGTATTGGTATTCAACCTAAATATATCGTGATATTATTTTTGGGCCATATCGCCCAGCCCTAGTCAGAACCAAGCGGGAACCTCCCGTGCTGAGAAATTAATACAACACGGAAGTGCCAAACCCTGCAGTTCCTCTAATGGCCGCTTGAGGCAGGCTGCAAAAGGGAGTCAATCCCTGTCAATCCCGTAGACTATTAATGTTAAAATGTCCGAGTGAGGTACTGCGAAGATGGTGTCGGCTAGACGGTTCAGTATTTTTATAGGCTTCTTGTGTTTTTTTAATAATTGTTTTTATGCCTACCGAGTAGCCTAGTGTGTTACGTCTAGAATTTCTCTGTACAGAATGACGCAGGCTATTCGGTGCATGTCAAATTAAATAGCCTGTAGCATTCATAAATTAGGCAACCTGTCAATTTTGGCTGCATGGCACCACTTCCACGTCGCATGTTACATCTGATGTCCTTGAATATTCAGAAGATTAATTTCGGAAGATAGATTGCAGTGTTCTGGTAGATTGGTTGCAGTGTTTGCATTACAGTCCCTGGTGATTTAAAGCTGTTAGTGATTTTGTTACACTACTAGAGAGTTTTAGAATTACTTATTTCTTTAGGGTTTTGGTGGTTCCACTGAATGTTCATTGTACTGTTCCGTTTACCTGTTTCTTTTTTTTCCCCTGTCATCCTCTAGAGAGTAACGCAACTGTGGTGTCGCAGGTCTTCCTCTGCTGCCACTGTCAGCTGTCGTTCACCACAGAAGCTTACCTGCAGCGCCATACCGACTACTTCCACCTGCAACACAAAGAAGACGGTACGGTAGAAGGCCCGGAGGCTGTGGACGCCTCGCGTCCCTCTCCCAGCGCCAAGGCAGAGCACGGCGCCGCGGTGGCGGCCGCCATGGATCCGCTGGCGTTCAACGCGTGCGCCGACTGCGGCAAGTCTTTCAAGCACGCGCATCACCTCCGGAGACATAGGCTCTGCGTCCACGGCAACAAGCGGCCCTACTGCTGCCCCCAATGCAGGCGCGCTTTTAGCCAGGCGTCTGGCTTGATAAGACACCAGCTGGTCCACAGAAAACAGCCGCTGGTCAAAAAGGGTGTCTCGGTGTCCGGTCAGAGTGACATGCGTGACCAGGTGGAGATCCTGCCGCCCGCATCAGAAACGTGTGATCATGCGACGACGCCTCCTGAAGCTGAAGAAGTGAATGAAGCTCAGGAGCTGACGTCCACGCAGGATCGCCCTCTAGTGGAGGCTCAGTCAGCCCGGGAGAGAGCAAACGAGGCCGCTTACACCTGCTCGGAGTGTCATAAAAGCTTTTTCAAGGAAAGCACCCTGACGAAACATACGCTTGCTGGCCACAGCCGCATACGCCCATATGTCTGCAGCGTTTGCCGTAAGTGCTTTGCTCAGACGAGTGACTTAGACAAACACCTTAAAAGCCACCAAAGGAAAAAGACCGAGGTGAGAAACCCTGAGACGCAACCGGTCAGCGACCAAAACAACAGTGCCACCGATGGTGGCGAAGACCACCACAGTGACTTAATTGCACAGAGCGCCATCACTGAAACCACGCAACCTCTCCAAACATCCCTTTACCAGAGACCCCGGCGACTAGGAGCTAGGTCGAAACTTTCTGCCATAACTAAATTGATTGCGCCGAAACGAAGGGCGCAAGCCGCCAAGAAAACTGCACCCGGCCCCGTTAAGCCCGAAGAGGCCTTCTGCGGTGAGCCGGAGCCACCCGACGCGGATGTGTCTCTGCCCGAAAGCGATGGCACGTCTGAACAGCCGCGCAGCTGCAAGCGCTGCAAAGTAGCGTGTGAAAGCCCAGAGGATTTAAAAGCACACAAATGCATCACGGTAAAGCATGCGTGCACTCAGTGCGGGGCGACCTTCAGAAAAGCCGGCTTCCTGACCAGACATGAAAGAATGGTGCACTTGAACGCCAAGTCTTACACCTGCGACTGCTGCAACCGGGCCTTCAGTAAGCTTGGCAACCTGAAACAGCACCAGAAGTCCAAAAGGTGCGAGAAGCACCACTGCACGTCAGAGGTCTTCCCGTGTCCTTTCTGCCAGTTCTCGTTCACGATGAAGAACTACCTCCTCAAGCACATCCGGAGGCACCACTCTGCCGAGTACATCGCCCAGAGGGAGTCGGACAACCAAATGATCCTGTTGGAGGAGGAGGCGAGAGGGAAGCCGCAGGTCTGTCCCACCTGCGGCAAGGTCTACGTGGACGAGAATCACTTCAGGAGCCACGTGTGCTTCCAGCAGGTGAAGATCGTGTACCTGTGCACCGACTGCGGGAAGGGTTTCCCCAACCACCACGCTCTCAAGCAACACCGGCGCGTCCACACGGGGGAGAAGCCCTACAGCTGCAGCCACTGCGAGAAGAGCTTCGCGCACGCCGGCCAGCTCACGGTCCACCTCAGGACCCACACGGGGGAGAAGCCGTACCTGTGCACACACTGCGGCGAGAGCTTCCGCCAGTCAGGGGACCTGAAGCGACACGAGGCGAAACACACCGGTGTGAGACCGCACCACTGCTCCGAGTGCTTCAAGAGCTTCAGCCGCCCGCAGAGCCTCAAGGCTCACCAGCTGTTGCACATGGGGCAGAGATTGTTTAAATGTACGCAGTGTGGGAAGAGCTTTTCACGAAACTATCACCTCAGGAGGCACCATCAGAAGATGCACGCGTAACGGTAGCAGCTGGTTGGGTGATTGTAGAACCTGAATGGACGTCAAGATGCACTTCGTGTGTGTGTGTGTGTGTGTGTGTGTATATACATATATATGTGTGTATATATATAGATGTGTATATATATGTATACATATCTGTATATGTATATATATATGTGTATATGTGTTTGTATATGTATGTATGTGTGTGTATATGTATATGTGTGTGTATATGTATGTGTGTGTGTGTGTATATAGCATTTTACACTATAAGACGATTTTAAGTTATATTGTTTAGATATTCCGTTATATTTGTAAATGGGGGACATTTAGAAATAAACATGCACCATACCCAACTTCATGTACTGCAGTGAAGAGAAGTTTCACAAGAACACAATTTAGATTTTGCTCCACATAGCACCTTAGTTTGTTAGTAAGAGGTTACAATAAAAACAAGTTTACTCTCACTATTTGACCATTTATTCCACAAAACAAACAATGCAAAGCATGTGCCCTGTACAGCCTTAATGTTATGAAAATACTCAAATCATGCCCATTATATTAGTTAAATTCATAATTCCAGAATATTTTTGTGTCTCATCCAGATTTGAGTTTTTAAATTTTTTTACAAAAGCTTCTGTCACTTTGACAGCTTTCAATGCTTTTGTCCGTTATTGTTCTGTTACTCATATTTCAATTTAGTTTGCTATATTACAGACATTAAGCAAAATGAATATATATTTCAGTCCGAACTATACAAACACACTTGAGAGTTGACACAAAGACATAAGTTCACTGTGCATTATTTGTAACCTGGCAGTGTTTTCCACGTGCTACACGTGTGATGTGCAGCTGCTGGTTCGACACACTGCGTAGATTACTATATCTAGTACTTCTCTGCTGGTAAGGGCTTTCCTTTCCACCCAAGTCCATTTGTGTTCCTTACATCAGTAGTCTACTAATACCCGGAGAGATAAATCCTCAACAACATCCAATTTCATTTGTGGCACAGGAGTTGTGAAAGCTTGTACTTCTGGTCCTTTTTGTAAATTAGTAATATGGCAAGGGGGTTGAAACTAAATAATGTGCCCATTATTGAGCAGGACAGTCAGTGTTCAAAAAGAAATACACAAAACAGTTGAAAGGTAGGCAGCAGGTGGTTCTGAAAAAGTTACAAGACCCCCACAAAGGTTGGGCTATTTGTACAGATCAGAAGACACCTCCAACTCATTAGTTCTCTTTTCCATTCCAGTGAAGCACCAGGATGACGTCTTCTTCAGTGCAATCTCCTATGCCACAGAGCCATGTAGCCTCATCATATAAATTATACACATATCCTCATTCTGATTAGTTTATATTATGCTAAATGTTATACACATGAAGAAAAATATACAAACCAACCTGCTGATAAACCACATACAGTGTCACATCTGTACAAAATGCAGAAAGGTCTCACAAAACAAGGAAAGGAAAAAAAGGATTTCTTTTGGCAATGAAAAGCAAACGCACGGTCTTTAATCTACAGTACTTAAGTGTTTAAATATTTGAATCTGCAAATTAAAAGAAGCAGCGCATCTATGATGTAAAATAAGATATTGAGTGTGTTTTATGTAGATAAAAAGTATACAACAAGTGCAAACAGAAAACATGGTTAAAAAGTGTTAAGATAAGAAACGATGCGGCACATATGTACACGTACAGTATGCATCCAGATACCAAGCTTAAGTTTTAGACAAGAAATACCCTGCGGTTCACTGTGAGAACAATAACACTGTCTTCTCCTTTATCTAGTGAGTTTATGTTTTCAGAGAAAGCGATAAAGGCTTCTTTTGTTTTTATAAAGGATCTGATTTCAGCTCCTCAACCCGGCATTCCAGGTCAGCCACCTAGGGATGACATGTAAATATAGGTAAGGTTTTGTTTATGTGGGTATTGCCAGAAATGTAACAACAATATTGATAACCATGGGGAAATTATGTTCAAACAGGCAAGAGATGATTAAACAGCATTTACAGATTATGAATAAAAATACACTTCACTTCACTTTGTCAAATTACAAATTAAACATATCAAATATATAGCCAATCTGGAACCACAAATGTCCACCCAAGCAAACAGCTTTATTATTTCTGTTTCGAATGCATCTCCTTTAATATGCACTGATCAAGTATTGTATCTTGAACAGCAACACCAGAAGTACAGTAGTATGTACAGTCATGCCTAAAACATCATCAATCTAAACATAAATACACGAACAAGACCAAACTTACTGATAATGTTGACATTCTGGTCAAAATACGTTTATATATAAATGTCAGCAGTGAGCTGTGCTACATAATGTGTTTTTTTTCTAGTTTCTCTCATAAAGATGTTAATTACATGGACACACAAAAATATCACGGCCATCGCCTCCGTTACCTGTTCTTGAAGCTGGCCAGACTCTTCTTTGAGAATGGAGGCCTCAGCTCCATCTTGTGCACAACGTTGCGTCTCCTTCTTCAGGTATTCAATCTCCCTGTAAAAAGAAAGCAAGCAGTATGTTTCCAAAGTGTGATAATAACTTATTTAAGAATGTATTTGAATCTAGTTTTTTTTTACATACATTTCAACATATATTCCACTTTGTTTATCAAAGCTATCCAATATAGCTTTACGATAATGCAATCTAAAAGTAATTGTGCATGTTTCAGTGGTTTGGGCACAAAACAGTTAAGGTGTCTTACCTTTGCTGGTATTCCTTGATGAGACGCTTGGCTTTGCTGTACTTGCGCTCCAGCGCTTGATACTGGGCCTGGGTCTCCTTCAGATGCTCGTCAACTGCCTGACAGAGGCTCTGAGCTTCCATCCAGTACCCTTCTAGCTTCTCCATGCGCTCCTTGTTCTCCTGCAGGGTCTGCTCAAGTTGGGCCTTATCCATGCGCCAGCGCTGCTTCTCTTGATCGGCGTGGTGCAGCTAGGAACATTGAGTCAGCCATTTTAAGACTTCACTAGCATTTTTGTAAGTGTGAAAGATAATAACAGTAATTAGCATTAACTATTATCAACATGCCTTTAAATATGTATTTGATTTATTTAAGCATTTTATTATGAAATCAATGTTTATGTTGCATTTATTTATTTTCTGTCACTCTGTCTGTCCACGCTCCATTAGGAAGTGTTCAGTCGTTTTCTCCTTCTTTGCATAGACCTCTGGGTCATTTTGAAACTATTGGCCAGCACTGAATCAATCAGCATTGCCACAACTGTTTTGATCGCCTCATCTAGCTCTACCACCGTTTCGAAACACACTTGACTTTTCTCATTGACCCATGCTGATTGGGCCACCAAAAAACGACTTACACAAAACCAGGGCTTACATGCAAATTCACTTAACTATTGTGTGTTTGCTAACTACCATTTATTTTACCCACTTTGATTTAATTTGAATATATTTGTGTGGCGCTAACTTACCTTCCTTTTCATCTGTTGGATCTCAGCCTGAGTCACGGCATGCTTTATCTGCAGCTGAGGCAGAGCACAAGGTAACAGCCAAGTTAAAAGCAGACGTAAACAAACGCATTATGTCCGAGGAGAGAAGCGGTGATTAAAACAGGCAATAAAAAATAAAAAAACGCTCACCTCTTTGTACTTATGGGCCAGCTTCTCAGGGTCAGTCTCAAGGGGAGACATATCTTCGTTCTCCGCCAGGTCGAACACTTCAATCGCGCTGGGATAGGATGGACTAGCTTCCCCATCCTCATCCTCATCGGTGCCGTATTCCCCTGTCTGCAGGGCACAGTGATTGTAACACAGCTCATTTAAAGATTAGGTCATTTGAACAATGAGGCACATGACTATACATCATTAGTAAGCATTAGTAACCATTCAAAGCTGTTACAGTATATTGGTGGTGTAGTGACACATAATGGACACTAGGTGGTGCAAAGCTCAACGGTATTTGTTGCCGTTATGCACACTAGCAACCTTGGAAGAACCGCCCACTGGTGAGCTGTCACTGAAATGTAATTTCCTCATTTGCATTACAATGAAAAAAAAAATCTTTGCAAAATGTCTCAATGGTGAAAATCACATCTTGATACACAAAGATTAAGATTGGAGAGGCTGTCCTACGGCACAGCATTGTATTAATGTTTGCTCCGTCTGCTTAACTAATGCTGTATAGCAGGATACAATAGTGTCTCTGTTTGTCAATGGCCACAACATGACCCATAGGAAGAGAATCATTATACAGAAGCTGAAAGAGGACATTTTCTAGTATGTCCACGAAAGGAACCAGATGTACACTTTAGCGCAGTCATTAAGTAACTATAGGTTTTTTTTAACAGCTCTGACAGATGAGTCAAGTCTGTCAGTAGCTCTGAAGCACACACCGAAGACTTTCTCCGCTGCAGGGATAATCATAATCACACTAAATCAGAGTGCTGTCTAAATAAATGTGGGCTAGGCAGTGTGCGTTGTCTGATAATAGTGCCCCACAACTAACTTCCAATTGTGATTTTCTTCTACATCTGACACCTGGTGTTAAAACGTGTTTCATTATACTCAACACAATTATTATGTATAATTTTTTTTTTAACAATAAGAAGTGGCTTTTATGCAAAGTGGCTTCAAGTATTTTCAATTCAGTTATACGGAGCAGGTTAGGGGCTAGGATAAAGGATGCTTCCAGGCAGGCCAGAGATTTGAACAACCTTGCTGGTGAGAGTCGCCCTCACCTGACGCTGCCTCCTATCCCGGGCGACGCTTACCTCTTGTTCCTCCATGTACTGGTTGTACTGCTGCTCCAGCACCTCCCTCTGCCAGCGCTCCTGCTCCAGCGTCTGCCGTATCAGCTGAGCCACCTCGCTCTGTTCACCCGGCTTCTCCCTCCCAATGAGGAACCTGAACATAGGCACATATGACCTTTCTTTGGTGTTGCTATGGTTATTTGGGGGGATGGGGTGCAGATGTGGGGATGTTTTAAAAGCCGCTGTAGTAGAAGCGTCAAGCATCAGCATTAAGCTCTTTAAAGTCGAATGTCTGCTCAGATATAACCTAGGACACTAAATTAAATAAGGCTACTCTAATGACTTCGCATTCTCTAACAGAATGAGCCCATCTGGAGTACAACAGTATCTTTTACGCACTGCACATCATATGTGTCCTTCTACAATACAAAGCCATTATCATGAATGACTGCATGCAGTAAAGGAATGCGATGCTTCAGTAATGACTGAATACGGCTTCCTGTTTGGAGCCTAACAAGCGCAGTCTCTATAAGGCTAATCTCCTTTATGATAAGATTTTTTAAAAACTAAATCTTGCCTGCCTGGCTTGTCCCATTCAACACATCGTGTTGAACAGGGCTATGTGTTTCCTTAATCAAAATCTGACAAATCTCCATTTAATTAATGCCCCCTAGGGTCAGTTAATGGGGAACAAATGCACTGGGTATAAATAAAGCAAGCCAGCTGTCCTTCAATTTCCCAAACACTAACGGGTAATTAAATGTTCACAAACACTTCCTGGCCCAGTCTATTTGACTGATATGTTTTATGAATATGGGATAAGACAGTGTTCCACCACTGCTGCGCATCTGTAATTTATGAGCTATGTTTAAAGAGCGCTGATCTCTGCAAGTTACACAACACTGACAATTAGCCCTATAGCACTGACCACAAGACCCTGAATTATAAATGAGCCTGGATGACAAAGGATTGCGCAGGGAACACTCAATATCACCCAAACACCATAAAGCCTGGCTAGAAATATCCTCTTAGCATTTCCAGAGCTCTTAAAGTGTAACTGCACACCAGCTCTGAGCCTGACTCCACCCACTACAACTTTGAAATATGCGTCAAGGAGCTGAGCAAGGGGATGGGAGGGGCTGAGAGGGGGACCCCCATTAACATTAACGTTAACATTTGAATTTGATGATGTAAGAGCATATCAAGTGTATCGATGAAAACCAGCCAGGTCCTGGGGTGATTTTAACAGATATGACGTGTAGTTGTTTTCATCCCATAAAATGCAGATTTTTATACAAAAGTGAAGTTTATCAATATTAACACCAGCATTGAAATGTCTCATCACAGATCAATCATATTACTTTGATTACAGCTAAAAACAAAAAAATGTTGGTGCAGTTACACTTTAAATGCCACCATGTAATGTATTTTGTGGGCTTAGTGTGAACATGTATGTTTTAAATGAAGGTTTATAATGTTCAAGAGTGTAATTCCCTTCCTGTATGACTCAAGATGTGTGTGTATGTAGTCAATGGTGATCTGAATGGTGCAGGATGTGGTGAATCTTTAAAATCTATTATGTGTGTGTAGGCATATGTAGGCACATATTTCAGAGATGCCTAAAATCCCTTGCAAAGAAACTGTCAGTAAGTTTATAAACAATATGTTTGTGATGGTATTCAATTAAAAACATGTATTTGATTTATCTATATTATTTTATTATTATTATGGTATAGTCAGCTGTTGCAAGCAAATTTTAAGCAAAAACACTTTGCTAAATTCACCAAATATCTCCATGCATTTCCCAATCTTACCTTTCTCTGTGCATGCTGAAAAAATGATCTTGTAAATAGGAACATAAAGTGGCAAACGCTGCTCACAACAGCAATTCCGCTTGGCTTCACAATGTGTTCCAATGTGTGGGGCAGAGCTTCTGAGGGAGTTTGTTTTGATTTGAGCTTGAATTTAGCACGCATTCTTGAGATTGACTAACCCTTACTTTAAGTGTGCAGTCTCCTTTTCAGTCTCTCTTGCAGTCAATGATCTTAATGTTACTGTAGAGCAATATTAGAAATTCAACATGACGACATGGCCTCTTACTTTACAGTTCCTGCGGTGTTTCTGAGGACAGAGGCAGCAAAGCTTTGGGTGACTCCCACAAGACTGGTCCCATCCACCTCCACAATCAGATCATTTACCAGAATCCTGTGGAGGAAGTAAAAAGAATGGATTTTATAGGTCAGGCATTACATATGTACAAATATTTAGATATTTGGTTCATACATATGAACGTAGACATATTGTGTGCTCCTACAGCAAGTTGGTAACATATTTAAGAAAGACTGTGATAGCAAAATACAACAAATGTTTGGTAGTAGGGCTGTTGTCCATTTACCCACTATAATTAGTTTTTGTAATACAGGTTTCAACCCCACCAATTCTGGAGTGTGCCATTAAACCAGCGGTTCCCAACATTTTCCCCTTAGCCGCATGCTTCCCCCTCCAATATTGTGCGGATTTTTAGCCTTGGCAATTACAATTGAACATTCAAATTATGCCTCCGTGGCTCTTTGTAAATCACCCTTTCGAATACTTTTCTGATGTTGGTGGATTCATGTAAAGAAGAACTAGCCTATTGCTTAAACTTTTCTCTGCCATTAATAGGTTACTATTTTTAGATTGGCCTTGGCATTGCATATGATTTATACTTTACATTTTAAAATGTAGATATTTTACAATTCAATTATAGTCAAACATTTTAATGCAGGTTTGACCTCAAAGCAAACCCCAGGTTGGGAATAACTGCATTAGACAGCAACTGAACCCAGCCCCATGCTGAAAGGAGAAACAAACATGGCTGTCATCGGGACATATACCTGCCATCTCTGTGCGCCGCACCGCCATCTGTGACCGTTTTAACGAAGATGCCCAGCTTCTCCAGGCCCATGTCGGCCCCTGCCCCCATCCCAATGATGCTGATGCCCAGACCATCGCCATCTGAGAGGAAATAGTAGAGAACCAGACCAGATGCATACTGTTGTACTATTTATAATCCAATGCGAAACATCCATCCATGTATCTTCCCCCGCTTATCCGTGGTCGGGTCGCGGGGGCAGCAGCTCCAGCAGGGGACCCCAAACTTCCCTTTCCCAAGCCACGTTAACCAGCTCTAACTGAACTAACACTGGCATTCCCAGGCCAGTGTGGAGATATAATCTCTCCACCTAGTCCTGGGTCTTCCCCAAGACCTCAGGGAGCATCCTTACCAGATGCACGTACCACCTCAACTGGCTCCTTTGCATGGAACATGTCGTACCTACATTTGTTACACAACAATTTGGCTTGTGGGATTAAAACGGTTATGCAATCGTAGTTCACATACACTGAAAACCGCCCATTGAGGGAAGGGAGTGTAAACTGTATGTGTTCATGTAGGCCTATTGAGTGTTGAATGTTATCATATTTAACGTGCCCTGTACACAACATGCCATAATGTTGCAGAGGGTGCGGAAAGTTGAATGAGCGGACATTTTATAATATCTCTTTCCTCCTATAAGACATCAATGACATCATGTGGGGGTCTGGGGTAAATTGGTGTGTAGGCTCGTTCTGTCAATGTCTTTGGGGTTCCATTCTCTGACTGAGATTGAGGTGGCTGGGGAGCGGGT
>JAODOY010083879.1:10000-14851 GCA_025399855.1 Forbesichthys papilliferus | reverse complement strand
CCAAGTCCTAACACCACTCTCCTCTGACAGCAGGTCAGCTCACACACGCTTACACACACACACACACACACACACACTACCAGCATGAGCTGGTAAACTGAAGCCTGTCTCTCTCACACTCTCGAATACAGAGTGCTCAGTGTGCAATTAACAAAGTGTGTATTACACACTGTAATCTATAATCAATGCACTCAATGTATGTACATAGTAAAAGACACAGAGCAAAACTAGCAAACACAAATAATTACAATTGAACGTACCATCAAACGGACGAGCTGCTATAGTGCAGTCACAGTACGTGTACACAATGTATCCGAATAGGTCTGCAGTTGTATTGATGGGAAAAGTAGTCCTCTGTTCGCTGACAAATGACTATTTACTGTAAGCTAGCTAGACTATTCACTAGTGAAACCTGACAACTGTGTGTATACAGCACGACACTGTTATTATGAGTTATACAATGGGAACAGTGACCCTGTTGCTGCCATCCTGGAGTTAGACAGTGTCCATCACATATTCTCTTTATCTGAATTACCCTTTCTTATCCTGTGTTAGTGTTGTTATAAGCACATCTGCAAAGTTTTCCAATAAAAAAAACAACTTTGATTTCCCCCTTGTGTATAAGCCAAGTGCATGCCTTATACACAAGACTAAAAATCACTAGATTAAATCACTCATTTTCTTAATAATACTACTACTTAATACTTCATGAAACACTGGCATTGAAGAGAATTTCAGAGTTTTGTTGGCAGACGAAAAAGTCAGGAAATCACATGCTTTGGCCAAACAGTGCAGCCCTGGTGTAACTGTTGATTTTTAGCAGCCAGCTCAGGGTGTTGTCTAAACGGAGCGAATAATAGCTCAAATGTTAAAACAACAGCTGTTGTGGCACAAAATAGTGAGAGGCCCCACAATTGAGAATAGCTGCATTTGTTTTTCAAACAATAGAGATTAGGATTTCTTCATTAAAATAAATACTGTAATTTTTCAACAGAAATACAGATATATTTTGCCTCACTATAGAGAATGATAATTATCTAATTTCAAACTGGTTCAAAAAAGTGCGTGCTTAAATTTGCTGTTCAAAACACCAGGTGTTTATAGGGACATTCTTAGAAAACAAGCACACAGTTTCAGCAATATTGTATGTTTTGTAATAAAGAATACAATATAATACAATAAAACATTTCTATCATTGTTAAAATATATAGCAATATTACATTTCTACACTCAAAAGAAGGCGAGCGATTGAGACAAAAAACACACCCGTCATCATTACAGGTCGTCGATGTCAAGAAAACAAGAGAACACATAACATCCATAACCATGACAACCAGTAAATATGTCAGGAGACTCTAAACAGCCACCGTGGTCTAATTGTTGAGAACTGTTTATCTTTATGTCATGCCCTAATAAAACAATAACAATATATCTGATGGTGTACTTTTATTGCTGTGTGCTGAAGTGTTTAAGATGCAGTACTTCTATCCGCCAGCAGGCACATTACTTGAAAACAGAAAATATCTGTCTCAAATCATGGAAGTCAGTGAGAATGACCCTAACTTCTCTCTAGAAATCCAAATCCTGTACTTTTTTCTAGAATTTACTATGGTCTCTCGCTTGTGATGGTGACACTTTAAGAAAATGACCACACCATTAAGACAATATAAAGACTTACAGAATGGTATGTTGCGACCAATTAAGAAAGAGCACAGGACCCAATAAGCCAATTGCAAGCAGTGACCTGTTTGACTACAACACTATCCTAACAGAGGTGGTCATGAAGTCACACTACAGGAGAGAATGCTTACACTAATCACTGTATGTTATGTTGGGAGAACTGCATTGGCTATGACTCGACTACTGACTGAGAGGTCAGGAGGGCCCGCCCGCCCGCCCGCCCGCCCGCCCGTCCGTCCGTCCGTCCGTCCTACACACACACACATACATACTCACCCCCAGCCATCTTGCTCCCTTGTTTGCTGCTTGCTGGATCTGCACCCTCTTCAGTGTCACATTATAGATCGCACCCTCCTCCACTTCCTCTCCCCAGTCCTGCACAGAGCTCTGTACGAAAGAGGGGAAACACAGTTAGGAGAGGAGAGAATGGAATAGAAGAAAGGAAAGTAGAGCAAGACAGGAGATCAACAAATACCATCGGAATAGAAAGACAATTCTATAAGAAGAGAGAATTATGATTCATCATCCAAATATTGAAGGAATGAGCAGGTCTTCACGGGCCATGAGTAACATTTGACGAGAGCTCGCTGTAACTCAAATAAAAGCAGCAACCCTCCAGCATCAGACTATGGCACCCCCTCAACAACCCCTAATCCCCCTATCCCCATTTCCTTCACTGCAAATATTTTCCTGTCATTCTCCCCTCCATGCTTCCATTCTTGAATGAGAGTTGGAGAGGCTTGCAGGGCCTCGGCAAGGCATAGGGTAAGGGGTCACAAACAGCTCCCTTGTGACACTAAACAACATCTGTCACCTGTGACGGTTGTTGTTTCATTTGTTGTCTCTCTCGTCTGCTAGCCATTGGAAAGATGCAGGGAATATGACACCACGTATACACACATGCTAATCTGTTTACACGCACAGCAGACTGCGTTGGCAGAAAGAATAGTCAAATATCTGCTTAGTCAGTAAGTAGAGCCAATGATCCACATTCTCTAACAGTCAGAGAGCAGGGCCAAATCTGCATCACATTATACAATGCACACAGAATCACACACCCCATACACACAAGCATACCGTATGTACACGACACACACACACACACACGCACACGCGCACACGCAAACAGAGACACGCACACACACAGACACAGAAACACACAAGTCAAATTGAGGCCATCATTTAATTCAATGGCATTGAATTGCATTAAGGGACATTGAAGTCAATTTTCTCTCTTTTGGAATAAGAGGGGGCACCATCTGGAAGTCAGGGGCCATGGCTCAATGGCTAGACCTGATGGCCAGAGGCACTCAGCCATGACCTGTTTTGGGGTTTTAACATAACAGCTCATGGGAAAAAAAAACGAGAGGCCACCCAACAATCGCAGGTGCCGATTAACACTCAAACACTGTGGCACACAGAAAGAAAACCATTTTGGACTCAGACAGAGAAGATTGGTCAGTAGCCTATGTCTGGTCCCTCTGTTTAATGTAAAGCACTGACTTTTGTCTTCATTTCTAGCCATGCGGTCTCTCTCGTAATATACATTTCCTTCTCCCCGCTCCTATATCGTATATGCCGTGTTCCCGATGTCAGCCGACCTGTATAAGTGCCTGTCTCCGCGATCGTCTGTCCAGCTGCCGCCTGGCACAGAGAAATATAGGCTACAGTAAATCAGCCCATGAGTCATGCAGTCCATACTCTCTAAACAATAGCAGGAGGTCTCACTGCTGGCCATCCCGGCTTGTTGAGTTCACATTCCGTGTAGACCCTTCTCTGTCAGCCACGGACACGAATGTTTTCAGTAGTTTAAATGTTTGAGTTTGAGGCTTGCTTGTGGTATTAAAGTAACGTGCTGGTAAGATAGGCACTCCTGTCTGCAACTCATACCTGCCTATAGTTTTATTGTTGTCGATACATTTAAAAGTGTCACATTTTCTAAGTTTAAATGTGGGGTCACTGGAATGCTGTAAAGATAAAAAATAAAATAATATAAAAAGAAGTCTAGGTCTGGTTAACAAAGTAGGCCTGTGACCATTCCATCTGAATCAAAGTCAATAGATCTACCTTCGTAGACGAAAACATTATTACGCATTAGGCTAATGCTGACCTGTTAAAATCACCACTGTAGTATCAACAGCGTGTGAAACAATACGTTCACGTCAAGATAACACAGTGCTCAATCTTTGGCGCTCATCTGTTGACTGTTGTGTTTTCCTCGCCCAGACGCAGCAGCTGGGACCTGAGAAGAAGAGATCGCCTCGGGCTTTCGACAATTGTTCCCCCTGACCTCACTGTTTCACTTAGGTTCCCAGAAGACAAAAGTTGGCATACAAAACTGATCGGAACTGGTTTATTATCTCGCGTTGTTTACGCACGGTCGTTTTGGGTTGTACGGAATTTAAAGGCCACCGCAACAGGCAGAATAAAACAATAAAAACTCACTGCTCAAATGTATCCCCCACATAGCCCTCCCCTTTTTTCCCTTTATCCGCTACTTTCCCAAGCCTGATAACAACCCCCACACCCCTCCCTATGCAGTATCTCTCTAAAGCTGACTTCAACCTACCAAATCAACAACAGTCCAAAGAAAAAAACGTAACTTTATTTTTACCATCTTAGCTTTCCAGGCGAATTTCATGGTCAGCGTTTCTCTCATAATCCGGGGGAAGCATTAGAACTCGCGATGGAAAGAAATATTTTAGTCCCAAGCGCACGGAGAAATAGTGAGCAAACCTCTCCTCCAAGCACACACAAACACTTTGTCCAATTCTTCTCTGATTCATTCCCCCCTTCTCCTAAAGTCCAAGTCCTCCTCCTCTTCCTCACTCTTATTGTAACCCCCTCTTCCCGCAGTTGCTGAATGTCCAAATCCCTCCCACTGCAATCCCTCATGCACTCGATCCCCTTAAGCTCCGCCCCCTCTCGGATAGTTTTACTTCAGTGTGGGAACAGCGAAAGCGCAGTACAATCTGCCATACATTGGAAATATTACTGTAATGCATTTCAACTGGGATAGTAGCTCTGTTGTGCATGACGCTGCTGTGGCAAGCATGCCATTGTGTTGGACAAAATGTGACACTGACTGAGCCAACTGTCAATTGTCAATGGGAAGAAAGAAAGGAAAGACTAGTGTGTAGTCTGTAAGAATGGTCAACATTGTTCTGCTTG
>JAODOY010083879.1:0-5000 GCA_025399855.1 Forbesichthys papilliferus | reverse complement strand
GCCACTGTATTGACGTTCCACATCTATTATGAGACACAATTAGACATCCAAAGAGGTCAGAGAGGAGATGCTTTAACTGTGTCAATAAAGATACAGAACATTGAAGTGCAATGTTGCCACCCTATATGAAGCACGTTGAAGTTGTCAATGTGTGATAAAACCACACGTCTATTTCCCACATGTTCAGACAGTGGCAGATGCATTTAGATCTCTACTGCTTATGTGAACACACACATCACCCTTACACACATATGCAGCAAAATGTGTTGTTACAGTAAACATCTTTTAGGTTCAAATCAGCATGAGCTATCGCAACAGTGTGTGTGTATGTACGTATACACGCACGCACGCACTGTACAGAAACATTTGATGAATGAATCAGATTGAAATCCCTGTTGTTGAGTCATGAATAAACATGACGCTGAATGGAAACACTGGAACGTCAGTGATTGCAGCCTTAAACGTGCACTTCTCTGTTAGAATGGGGGAAAAGGGAAGAGAGAGTGCTCATTCAGCTTTCCTTTCTTTTCAGTGGAAATCTAACCATCATGTACATGTCTTCTATACACCCCCTCCTCCTCCCCCCCCACCCCCCCACCCCCCCACCCCACTGCCCTTCTCTCGCACTCTTCTGCAAACCAACCAGATTTGTTAGGTTAAAACCAGAGTCTGTGTGTGTGTACTCACTGTATGTGCGTGTGTATGTGATGAGTTCATTGACCTCTCTGTGTTATCACACTGTGTAGTTAACCATATTGTTTTATTACTGGGTCAAAGTTCAGTGTGCATGTAAAGCCATGTTACTAAAGGACAACACATCGCATTGTGATCATTTAATCTGCTGAGAGTGCTGCTGGTATTGCCTCTGGATTAGGAATAAAATTAACCCTGTGCTATTACAGATAGGTTTAAGGTGACCATGTCCTTCTGACGTTAGCCTCTCTCTAAACCATACAGTAGCTATTGTATGTTAAATATATATTAAAGATTCAGTGGAATCATTTTACATTTTAAATTCTAAAGAGCCATTTCTCTATTATCACTTATCACTGGGATCTGACCGTTATAGTATATTGTAAACTATTGTAAAAATGCCTATTTAATAGTTTTATATACTGTCCGATATACTGTTATATTTGTACATTTTGTTGATTGTAAGGCACATTCTGGAGTCATCAATTTTATTTTAATTTGAGATTTATAGATCGCTGGTGCTAAATATGAATTATTTTATTATCAGTTTTTTTTATGAATCGAATGTAAGTGCTTCGTTGGAGATTATCGTAAAACCGAATATAAATCTAAGAAAATGTATACACACGTTTTCACCACACATGGGGCCTTATTTATAAACCTTACAGACTAACATAATCTTAATATAAATGTATCTATTGGTGTTACAATGACTTTCTTGCTGGTTATGTATGGGTATTGCAGGTTTTGACAAATGTTCATCCAAGCCAGAGGCACATCCACTAAAATTGTGAGGAATTCCTGTAATTGCCAGACACAAGGTGTATTGATTCAAAAACAGAATTCTAAATTCATACAAGATATTTAGTTTGTACATTTTTAAAAAAGTACTACTAATTGACTAATCTTGCATTACTGGAATAAATTGCAAGCTGTGGTTTTAGAAGGGAGCATTCAGAGACCAACATTTTTTGCGCATGATTATTCATGGATTATAGTCGTCTCTCAACAAATGTTCTGTTATATTTCTGCATAGATTTAGACCCCAATCTGGAAATAAGACATGGTGCAGCCTAAACATGCCTCAACCCAAATACTGCGTGTCCACTCTGGGATTCCCCACTACCACGTCAATCCAGCTTTAGATGATTAATGCTGTCAATTTTACTTTCATTTTAGATTTGTAGATATGTAAATGGGTTCATAGAACCTGTGTAAGCAAGGTTTTTATGCTCAGTATCTTTCATGAATACTGTACAAAGTACGCACACCATCTGAAACTATCTGAAGACTAAGTTCAAGTATAAATACATAAAAATCAATGTCTTGACCGACCTGTAAACCTGATTTACACCATGTACACACACAAAGTAAATTGAGGAGATGGTATTCTGATCATTGTATTTGCAGAATGGCCTCGTTTCATAACCTCACCACTCCACTTTACTGAGAATCCTGTTAAATTTTTATACTATATTTTATAATATATTCCAGTGTTTGCTAATGACATTTTATACATAGTTGACCTTGTCAATTATTAAGAATTTCATTATTTGAAATGACCCTACTGTGCATTTGACATTAAACAAAGTTTATATAGAAAGGAGAAGTCAAATGGCATACATTTGATGTGGTGTAAACACCTTCATTTAAAATGACTCCATCCACTACTTACTATTCCGTTTGGTATATTTAATTCTACATATTGTATTTGTTACACTCTGGGTCAAATGCCAATGCACTATTAATGTCATTCTAAATATATAGTGTGTACATTGGTGTGTGCAAAGACACAAATCCGTCCATGTATGCCTTTGTGTGTGCATGTGTGTGTGTGTGTGTGTGTGTGTGTTTGTGTGTGTGTGTGTGCGTGTGTGTGTCCACTATTTGCCCTCCTTCCCTGTTATCCAGTGAAACAATTGAGGGAAATGCTTCTATGAACCAGGAAGATACCCCAGCCAGGATATCAGACAGAGAAAAAGGAGGACCTTAGCATACAGACATGATGTATGTACAGTACTGTATACTGTACATACATCAACAACTGTACCAATTATGGTGCAGCTATAACAAGGATATTAATCCTTGTTATAGATGTTAAGTCTTTCATAAAATGTATAAAATCACACCAGCGACTCAAATCTAAGATATTATGTTCTTAAACGTTAATTACAATATTTATTCAGCGATGCTGGATAAATATTGTTGATATCTGAACTTGGTCAAAACAATATCACAGATCCATTTGTGTGCATACATAATAGGCATCTAGCATACCCTGAGTTGATAGTCAGCTATTGTAAGCTATTTATAAGCTAATACACTTTGTGACAAATTCACCACTAACTAACTATCTTACTAACTATCTTACTGTTTTCTGCTAAAAAAAGAATCCTGTACTTCTACACAGCCTAAATAGTAATATAAACGAAGTTGTGAACACCGCTCACGAAAACAGTGCTGCTTGGCTTTTCAATGCGTTTCAGTTTGTGGGGTGACACTTCTGAGGAAGTTATATTTTGATTTGAGCTAAAAGTTAGCAAGCGTCTTCAAGAATGATTAACCCTATACAAAAAGTGTATTAGCTTACAATCGCTGACTTCACATTTAAATAAGAAAACTCAAATATGACATACACTAGAAAATCACGCTGTTATGAGGACCCTCCATGCACACGTTGATGTAAGTCTGACTTGGTCTCACTTGACTGCCAAAGAACAGTCACTAATGCCTTTTCCATAAACTTCTATTCAGCAAGATTAATAGAACACAAACGCACACGTTGACCGCTCAGTGGCAGTCTGAGTGTTACGCAAGGCGTCACCGCAATGTCTTGATGAGCCATATTTACAATCTCTTCATTGGAAATAAGAATCACGTAGGACTCATCTTGACAGAGACTTGTGACTTGAGCTGTAAGATGATGTGTGTTACAAGAAGTCAGCCGCCCAGCCTGGCATCAACTGCTGAGTCCAAACAACCCTCAACAAGCTGGCTAAAACCTCAAAACCATTCCAACCCCTTCCAACCCCTCTGTGGATTCAGATTTACCCTCTACCAATCATCCACCCCCCCCACCCACCCGCCTTTTCTCTATCTCGCTCGCTTTCAAGCAGGCACATTAACTCACATTCCCTCTATCTATGTTTCTCCTTGTGCAGTTCTCCCTGTTCTTACGCGGTCATCTCACACGCCGCATAACAGACCTTGAGGGAATAACAAACACTGCCCGTCCATCTGTTCCTTCTTACCTATCGTCTAGTTTCTCAGTGGTCTTGTGATTCCATTGGTTTGAACTGTTTCATAGTCTATGCTGGAATTCACTAAGGAACAAACCTGTGTGCCAGACCTAGCTTGATCGTGTAAAAGCGCTAATCCTTTAGTGCTGTAGCACTCTAGACATTTTGAGAAAAGGCCGAAACAAATTCCACTTTATGAGACACAAGGCAGAATCTGTTTCCTCAACACACAACTTCTCAAATATTATTTGAGAGCATAACATTTATTATTTAGTGCACACACACACACACAAACATTCTGTACATAAAATTGTGCACACACTACATAAGATGCATTATTTGTAGTTATTTGTTAAAAACAGTGCATGCTGACCACCCTTACTTAGAACACTCCTCACACACACACACACACACACACACACACACACACGCGCGCGCACACACACACACACACACACGTATACAGTTTGTAGTGTCGGTACTGACCCAGTGTCGCCGGCTGCTCTCTGGTGAGCGTGGCTGGTACCGCTGCAGGGCCACGCCCCCTTCCCCCTCCAGCAGCAGGGTATCCAGGCCGGCCGCGTGGTAGTAAGGCCACGGGGGCCAGGGCATCAGGGTGGCCAAGGGGTAGTGGGAGATCATGCTTACTGCCTGGCTCAACGACAGGGCTGACAGGGATGCATTCTCTAGTCTGACCAGTAGAACGCTGACCCTGGGTGTCTCTGACACCTGGTCGGAAGATCCCCGTTGAGCGAATAGCTCAGGTTTTCTCCAGATGTGGACAGTCAGTCAGGGCTGCCTGCCCAGCGCTTCTGGACGTCTCCTAAGCGCCGAGCTCTATGAGTGATGAAAGCTCTCCTCTCTCACAGGCTGCCTTCAAACGTGTTTCACCCCTGCTCTCTGCTCCCCTTCAACCTTTCCCTCTGATGCTGTCTTTCATTCCTGTGCTCGCGGAGCTTGGCTAGCCAACAGCTCTTAACCACATGAGTGATTAGTATTGTCTCTCTCTCTCTCTCTCTCTCTCTCTCTCTCTCTCTCTCTCTCTCTCTCTCTCTCAGTGTGTCCCTC
>JAODOY010083878.1:0-14852 GCA_025399855.1 Forbesichthys papilliferus | reverse complement strand
TTTAGACATTAATGGCTGTGTGTTGTGTTATTTTGAGGGGACAGCAAATTTACACTGTTCTACAAGCTGTACAATAAACTACTTTACATTGCAGAAAAGTGCAATTTCTTCATTGTTGTCACATGAAGAGATATGCTCACATATTTGCAAATATCTGAGGGGTGTACTCACTTTTGTGAGAGAGATATCTATCTATCTATATGAATTTTTTTTTTTTTTTTTGGAGGCGGTTGTGTTGAAGAAGAAACACCATCAAGTAGGCATCATCACACACAGCCCAACCATTGCGTGTGCAGCACACATATGCATGTGTGGTTCTCCCATCTGGTAGTCTAAACTACCCTAATGCATCATAACTCCAAAAGAGGATTAACACCAGCAAACTATTCTGGGGCCTCAAGTGACCTCACTTTTGCATTAGCAGCGTCACAAACATCATTCCACTCCCCACAAACACACACACACCACCAGCCCTGCAGCAGCAAGACTAAAACAGCAGTACATGGTGCCAAAACACTGCCAGAACACATGGAGGTTTATCTTTAAATTAAGTAATAGTATGTCCCTTTATTTCTCTGTGATAGATCGAGAGAGAGCGCTAATTGGATGAGTCTCTTTTAAGTGCCTTGTAGGAGATAGCCTACTATTGTAGATACACAGACGCACCCACACACAACCCAGCAGCAAATACACTTTCCTTGTCCACTTCACTGTGATTAGTGCAAGTAGTTACATTTTACAAGCATGTACTAAAAGCAAAAGCAAATTCGCCCTTATTACAGTAGACTAAAGCATAAAGCCTATGCAAGCCTAAGCTAAAACAATGATGCGGGAGTGCGTATTTCCACATTTATCTTGAACCATACAGTAGCCGAGCATAATTTATTAGGCTATGCATGCGAGTAAACATGACATTAGATGTTTACCTAAATGCTAAATCCTAAACACACTATGCCACTACTTGTGTAGGTAAAATATAGCATGTCTGTCATCCAAAATGTATAACAGCATTTATAGCATATTACTAAAACAAACAAAAGTGTTTGCAGTATACTAAAAATATATCAGCAACGGACGCCGTTCCGTTTGAGCGGCGAGGCGAGGTCCATTCATTAAGTTGCATATAGGCTACAGAAATAGCCTAAATGTTTTTGGTTATGTAGAAACCCTAAATCCAACACATTTAAGTGCATTTGGCTATATACTGCGTTTAGGCAATATATATATATATGTGTAGCTAAACAATACCGTACGAAATCGCACAAACAGAAAAGACACGCCGTGTCACCCAACTTTTCAAAATAAAACCACAAATCACAGTCACGACCAGCCCATCGTGCAGGGGTATTTAAACAATATGTATGAAAATGGCGCCGAATGTGCAACAAAACAAATACATACAGTCACAATATCCTCTGACAGAAACGTGTGTTAAATGTATCTTACCTGCTCTACAATGACCCTCAAAAGTGAAATAATTATAGTAAAACCAGACAAATTAGTTTCCACACATTCGCTGAAGAAACAATGTTCCAGCCCGACACATGCTTTGTTGTTCTGTCCGATACTCGTAAAGGGGCGGAGTCTGTAACTGGGCATTGGACTGTTTTGCAGAGCTGGCAAACTACACCCATGAGAAGAACCGACCACCTTTGCAAACTGAATAAGAAAATGGTCACGATGTTATGGGGAGAAATAATGTATTATTTATAGTGCGTAGGTTATAGCATTTTTAACATTTCAAACAAAACCGTTTTGCGTTCTAAAGTGAAAATAACAAATATTTTAATATTTAAGAATAATATGCGCATTTTGCCAACTGTTTTCGGCTACTACAAACATGCATGGAGCAGCGCGTTGGCACAGTAGCGTTAACAAACAGGGGTCAGGCAGGGAATCACGATGGCTCCCCTGTCTTTATAGTCAGCCGCACAATGTGTGGTGTCGATCATAACCCCATAAGCTTCGTTGAGACCCTACTAAAACAGGCGAACTTAAGTTTAAACATGGTTGTAATCATCTGAAGCCTAAACACAATTAACTTGAATATACATGTCCTAAATAATAATAATAATAATAATAATAATAATAATAATAATAATAATAATAATAAAATAAAACACAAATGGACACAGGGGCTGCACAAGCTGCTTTTTTGGACCCCAATGTGGTCTCCTACTCTGCCTGACCTCATCAGCGCCATACGGTTCATAGGGAGCTGGGTGGAGGAGGGGTCCATTAGTCTCCCCATAACACAGGGTGAGTCACCAGCATCATATGCCAGTCTCCCAGCATTATAGGCCAAGCTTGGCCATGCCCAACACTTAAAGTGTAACTGCACCCTAAGATGTGTTTGAGCTGGCAACCAAGTAACAGGATTCATCTGTGATGAGACATCAACGCGGATGTTAATATTCACAAAATTCCCATTTTCATAAAAAAAATAAAAATAAAATCAGTTCCCAAAGTTGTGTAGTGGGTGGGGTCACACAGCGCTGGGGTGCAGTGACACTTTAACATGCTCTATAGGAAGAGCAATGCATTAAGTGTTTTTTCTTAGAAATGCCATAGACATCTGTCAGCTTTCAGTGAGTGGAACACTATGAGAATATCAGCTCTGGTTGAGAGCCTCCAGCCCTATAGATAAGTAGAAATGCTTATTTTAAGTTCAATGTACATCAATTATATGAACTAAAGGGCTACAACAGAGAAGAGTTGGACTGTGGGTTGAACACACAAAGTGATTGCTTCAGCTGCAGGCCTGCATACTGTGAATCTACCTTACCTGTCAATCACATGAATGTGCACACAATGGCACTTTATCAGACCAATAGGGCTCCAGAAGGGGGGAGCAACAGAGGACGAGGGTGTGGTTTTTTATTTTCAAAATCATAACTGGACTGTTTTATTGTAGTTAGCCCTCGTTGCAACTCTCAAATCCAACTACAGCAGATTTACGACAGGGATCTTATCCTGTGTTCCATATGGGCATTCTTACTAACACAATGATGGTCATCAGTAAGAGGATATGCTCACCAGTTAACAGTAATGACCGAAACATGGTTTCCCTTTCAGACTTTGACCAGAGCCTGCATACTATAACCCGCTGTAAATAATCTGTAAAGTCATTACTGGCAGCGTTAACCATTTACTTCAGGCCAAGACAATTAAAATGAGGTCCAATTAAAAAGACAGAGACACACAGAGACAGACAAACGACGAGAGAAAGAGAGACATGAAGACAGAGAGAGAGAGAGAAAGGGAGAGAAACAAAGAGAGGAGGGAGAGAGACAGACAGAGTGGATGTGGACCCTGCCCCTTTAATATGAGGAGCAGGTGTGCATCTGGACCCTAGAGAGGGAAGCGAGAGTGAGAGTGAAGGGAGCAGGAGGGCAGCGCGCACGCACACACACACAGTCCACAGAGACCATCATGACAGACTGCAACCGCAGACACACACACACACACACACACACACACACACACACACACACACACACACACACACAAACACACAATTAGAAAGTGGAAACAATCTCCATCAGTCCGGCTGTCTATCCACCTTCCTCATTTGAACAGTCTAGAGTCAAACACACAAATGGGATTCAGCGGGACAGTTCATCGCACGCGGAGTGCCATCGTTGCCTCTTTCGCTGAGCGGTTACGTGACGACGACAGTCCCACCATGACCCTCCTGAGCAAATCAACTCCCACCAACGCAGCTCTCCTCTCCACGAGCCACATCTGGATACACAGACAGTGCACAGCGAGGCCGTCCACGCTGTCGTTTTATGTAAAACAACACGTGCCGCCATGAACATCAGGAATGAATAATAGAATCGGCGGTCCATATGACAGTGGGACTTTCTATGTACTGCATGACAGATGCACGTAAGCTCTGAAGAGCACTTATGGGATAGGTGGGAACGGCTGCATTAATATTCATAGTGCACCATTGTGCTATGAAGAATTTATGAAGGAAGAGAGTGTCCCGCGCCAGTCTCACTGAACAGCACCTTCCCGCCTCAGAGCCAATACAGACACGGATCAACACAATGCAGACACGTGATTGGCCAAAAAAAAAAAAAAAAAAAAGCAGGACAATATATGGAGTGAGTGCGCGCATCTTCCACACTGCACACAAAACACCAGCTTTGAAAAAGTAATAGTACTACCTCTCTCTACCAAACTTTAACTGGGGTTATACAGCATATGCAACTAGAGAGAATTATGACAATTTTAACATGAAATTAATCATAGTAGGTGATTATTAGACTTTTTTTTTTATTCTTTATTCAGGATCTTACATGAGCTTATCTGTACCACACAGTAGCCTTGCATACAATGCACACAACTCCAGCAAAAGTGAGTTGATTAGCCAAGTGAATTTCAAGTAATGCAGCTTAAAAATACAGAAAGATTTTGTTTTTACGTGGCCTGTGAAATGTCATTAGTTGGTAACTGTTTCCAATTTATTTTATAATGCTCACATATGTTTTTTTCTGCCACTAGATGTCACACAAAGCATCTGTGGCCCAGACCTGAACAAATACTTTGTGTACATGCAATAAAATACATAGACATGCATGCAAGTATCGAAGTGTCCTTGAGCAAGTCACCTAACCCTAACTGCTCCCGGTGGTTGGTCGCACCTTGCATGGCAGCAATCACCATAGGTGTATGCATGTGTGAGTAAATGGGTGAAAGTGAGGCTATACTGTACTTTGAGTGGCCAGAATGTTAGAAAAGCGCTAAATAAATGCAGTCCATTTACATGGACGGACTGTGCGTATTGCATGCAAACTGTGTGTATTACAACACACACAGAATGGGTGTGATGTCAAGCTCTCTCTCCTCATTACTGTTTAAAATTATTTAGGACCTACAAGGATATTTGTCAGACTGAACACAACTAACATACTCTAACGTGGTATATGCCTTGTAGAATAAACCCAATATTGCAGGCAGTCTTTCACAAAATAATTAGTTAACTTATACTGCCATCTAGTGGAATATTGTATATTTAAAAGAACATTTAAAATTGTGTAGATCAGTATCAAATCTTATAAGTATACTCTATACCACTATAAGAACATTCACATCTGACATATGCCGTTAAAATAAATAGTTATATGATCCTGATACATTTACAGAAGCCTACCTAGAAACACGTTCTCTATATTTCCCATTTACTTTCATTCTTCTAATTTTTTTTTAATGAAAAGATAAATGAATGTCTACTTACAGTAATATTTTGATATCGTTTTTTCCAACAAAAAAAAAAATTAACACAGCTGAGGGAAACCCCGCCAAGTCAACGTTACTTTAAGCAATGCATGATGGGACCGCGAGTGTTTTGGAGAGATAAAGAGTTTTTTGCGTTTGCTGCCTCCGGCAGACGTAGACGTACTACCCCTCCCAAAAGGCCAAAACTTTTCTGCATTAGTCTTCTATAAGTTTTTCTTTTTCTCCTTCTATAGAAAACATGCAGACTTATGCTAATATAAATATAGTTAATGATGTAGGCTATATGCTATTTAAGTAATTATTATGAACTATGTCTAATCCTAAAACCTAATAAAAACAACGCCTACAAATGCATTTTCAGTATTAATTTAGTGTCTGTTAAATCAGATGTCATACTCACCAAATATCCAAATGAAAAGCCATTGGGAGACGCATTTTCCGTCAAACAGTGCCATTCCATACATGAGTAGGGAAGAGAAAGTGTACCGTTAATAACATGTATTTTTCTTTCTTCATATTATCAAGATAAAACACACTGTAAATAAATGGTTGATACTATCACCACAGAAGAGAAGACAGACACACAAACTACTGAAATAGTAATAGACATTGTATTATGGCTTGCAAAAATATGATTCTTACAACGTTTGTAGTACAGTTATACCCACAGAGCTGACTGCTGCATTTCCCAAACAAAAATAGGTTCAGGGTTGTAAAATGTTGTTCACTTTCCATAGATGCGTTTAACTGTTTTAGCTCTGACCAGAGCCTAATGTATGTAGCCTATTATCAGACTCATAATTCACAGATCGTTTTCCTAAACAGGCATTTGACATCGATAGGCTAGTTGTTTAATAATAGTAGACTATGTTTACCATATAAATAGCAATATCATAATTAATTTGTATCAATATGATATCTTCATATAATCCATGCCTTCCCATTCGCTGTGTTTCAAATAACTTCTAAAGCTGCATGACTACCGCAGAAAAGTCTTGCATTGTGTTTCTGAATCCGCATCGACCTGCTGTCAGCTACTTTCCCTACCTGGGCAAGAAAATGACACAAGAGTGATGTTAACAAAATATGTCTTAATGAGTGAAAATCTTACCTGGTGGTACTGAGGTTTATTGCTTGTGTTTGCTTCCGTCCCCATACTTCCCTTCTGAGGTTTTGGGTTTTACCTACCTCAGGTTTCCAATGAGGCGGTGACGCACTGACGCAGTCGCAATGACCAGGCAGAAATGGGCGGGGAAGACCTAACGTCACGGTTCATCTCAACTCAAGAAAAACTACGAGACACAGTTTTTGACATTGTTCTACCAATTGTGTAATTTAGTAAGTGCTGCGCGCGTGTGTTTGTGTGTGTAAACAGACAGGTATTCCTCACAGCCTTATACTAACACATTCACACAGCGCAAAATTACGATTTAAAGATCTACGGCCTTCTGATTATTGAGGAGAAACACACAAAGCCCGCAGAGATCTGCTGCCACATCGGGCGAGCATCTAACGAATTAACAAATGAACTAAAATACACCCAAAATACCTGTCCTCCTCCAAGCACATCGTGGCCTATTATAGGCTGAGATAGAGGTGCGTAGTGGGGAGAAAAATTAATGGGCATACATCTAAAAAGAATAAGTTCCTAAAATATGGTATCCAGGGCTATTCAACTCCGGTCCTGGAGGGCCACATTCTGCATGTTTTAGATATATCCCTGCTCCAACAAACCTGATTAAAATGAACGGGTCGTTATCAGGCTTCTAACAACCTTGAATCAGGTGTGTTGGAGCAGGGAGAGGTCTAAAACATGCAGGGTGAGGCCCTCCACGACCGGAGTTGAATATCCCTGTATGTTTACAATCACGCAACTGGGAGTAAGTAGGTTGACGCCACGCACAAGCACGCGCCCGCACACATGCACAGTCGCTCGCACACTGGGCCAACACAGGAACAGACACCGCCTACGTCCACATTTCAAGGCTATAGTCATTAGTTTAAAAAACACTCCTGTCTACTATCTCCATGAGCAGCTAGGAGGAAACTCCCCATGTCCAGATTAACCCCATAGGCTACACTTGCCAGATACATCCACACAGATTAGGGCAAAACGTAACCGCCTTTACGCGAACATTATTTTATAATAAATGGGGAAATTACATGTGTCCTAAAAACAACTTTCTCACAAAATCGGTTTGTTTTGTTCAAGTAAAATCGCATTTACGTTTTACATGTTCCACTTTTTTTTAAACAAAGTATACTACAATAGGCTAGGTTGTTTTGTTTAATAACAAAAATGAATACAAAGTAACTCAATTGATAATTACATAATAGTCACAATGTCTGAACTCGAGGCTACATTGTATCCCTGCCAGACTGAGAGAGCACAGGAGCACAAGTAGAGGCTTGAAAAGAAAAAAAAAAAAAAGAAAAAAAAGGGAGAAAAAAGTTTCACAATCTCACCATCAGGAAAAGGGAAACAAGCCCGCCACACGCTCAGTTCAGCGGAATGTTTGTCTAATGCCTTTACACTGAAGTTATGACTTTAATATGGCTGATAAAGGGCCATTTTTAACTTCGTGTATCATTTTCTATCTGTCGATAGGTGCAGCGATATTTCAAATTCTTGAAGAATCAAATTGGGATTCTGCCAAATCAAAATATATCGAAGAAAAACGAAACATTTTAAAGCGATATACCTGCTTAACAAAGGAAGATCTTGATACAATTTTGGAGGTAAGAAACTGCACTTGTATCTTTAAGATAGCCTATATCCATCGTTAGGTCGATTTGTATAGAAACAGCATGGATACTAATGTAAAATGAAATAGCATAACTAATGTGAACTCTGGAAACGTTTAACGTTAACTTGTACCAGCCAACATAAAGTACACATCCGCAGATCCCATCAACATTAAGACAAACTTAATTACGGCCCTTATGCATACACCTTATGATAACCTCATGGTCAAAGCGCCACGTTGTACCCTATTGCAAAGAAGTGGTCTATGAATTAAAATGCGTAAAGAGACATAAGGAGAGGTAGATGCAATAAGGTATAAGTCATGTACATGTGTTTTTATGTTTGATAACATTTTGGAGCGTTGGTTTAAAACTGTTCTGTGGATCACGGCTGTTTAACTCGAAGGAAAGTAACTACCATTTGGTATAGCATAAGCTATAGTTAAATGGGAAACGCTGTGAATTTCATGTCTGTGAGTCAGGCGGTAGGCCCATGCCACCGAGCTGAAACCATAAATTATGTAAGTATCGATGGTTGATAGGATTCGGAACGGCTGTTCTTTAGCAATAACACGTTTAATAGTTCGTTTACATGTTCGCATTATAAGGACATTTCACTGTGTCTAATAGTTCTGCAGTTCGTTGTGTTTGGTTTAACTGTTTCAATAATGTGTCCTCTCACCTAGGTGGTATCAGAGGCTGCTGGCCAAGGTGTACCCATCAAAGGAGAATCTATTAACACTTGGGATTGGCCCAACTCTGTGGTCTTTGCTGCCACTATTGTCACGACTATAGGTATAATGCCTATTACTTTTATAATCTAGTGTTGTTCAACTACCATTGGAAGTTTTTCATAAAATTAATTTATAATTTAAATAATGTAAGCTTCACATTGCATGCCTATAATGACTGTATGAGGATATCCCGCAAACATTCTGGGTGGTGTAGTGGGTCGGTGGGAGGCTATAGACTATTCTCAAACTACATTATCACGCTGCTGTCAAATCCATGTTTTAGCACTGTATGATACCAGATATATGATGTCTTATATTATATGATGTACTGTGTGTTGTAGTTTTATTTGTATTATTATCATTATTACTATTACTATTATTATTATTATGATTATTATAATAATTATAATATTTTTTTGTGTGCATGTTCTCTAATAGACCCCGAGTCTGTTAATACATTTGAACTGAACTGAACTAACAGATTATATCCCCAATTTGCAGTGTCTCTTAGGAAAGTCTCTCTGCATCATTTTCCTTCCTGTTAATGGCCTGAGTTACTAATTCAGATGCTGCATCCTTTAGTTTTATTAGTTAAACCATTCACTTCCTTTGCCTTTACACATGCAGGCTATGGAAACGTGGCCCCAAAGACTTCTGGCGGCCGTGTGTTCTGCATCCTGTACGGTCTTTGTGGGATTCCACTGTGCCTGGTATGGATAAGTGAGGTGGGGTCTTTCTTTGGCGACCGGGCTAAACGTCTATCGCAGGTCCTAATTCGTAAAGGCATTTCCGTGGTGAGATTTCATACTCACTTTAGTGATAAATGTTTATACATTGCCGAAAGACTATTTTAGATTATGAAATCATGTCTGGTGTTCATTCGGTCAGAAAAAGGTCCAGTTTACATGTACGGCCATCTTTCTGCTGTGGGGGCTGGTGGTCCACCTGATCATCCCACCATTCATCTTCATGTATCTGGAAGGCTGGACATACCTGGAAGGCCTGTACTTCTCCTTCATCACCCTCACCACAGTTGGCTTTGGTGACTATGTAGCAGGTAAGACGAGAGAGAAGGGTGAATGGACAGAAGACGGTGGGGATCGAGCACAAACTGGGACTATCGTCGCCGTTTGTAGTGTCAATTGAAATGTCTTTATAGTTCTTGTAAAAACATGTTTTGAATTCCTTCAACATAACGTTTGTTTAGGTGTATGTGTAACAACCAGCCCTCACCACTGCAATGTTGCACCACTTTAATGTTTAAAGTGTGAGATGCTTGTGCTTAGTGTGCCATCTAGTGGCAGACAAGATCATACACAGCTAAAAATGTCTATGTTGAATGCTGAAAATGCTGTGTATGTTTACAATCTTGGTGAAACTTTGCCATTTTCTAATTCAGACCACTATGGGTATACAAGCTAAGCGTTTCCACAAAACGTAGTCTTTTATTATGAGGGCTCCAGCCAACTATAAAGTTATAGGACAAGGTATTTTTTGATGTTTTGCAACTTTGTTGACAAGCAGCCCTCCTGTTATTCTGTTTTGCATTAGTGCAAAAGCCCAGAAGGTTAAATCTTACATTTGGTGCATGGATGTGTATTCTGGAGGCATGTCAGTGATTTCTCAACCATAAAAGGATAACTTACTAGTCATTCTTCGTACACTTTCCATTTATTTGGTTAGCCTTTGTTTAAAGGGCATGTCCAGGTTTCAAAAATAAAATGGTTTAGAATGCTTTGGAATTTATTCTTAAGTTGTTCATTCAGTCATTAAGTACATATACAGCATTGTACCTAGACACCATAAAACTGCATTGTGTATGTACAACATTGTTTGTCCATCTTGTTGGACGGATTTCTTAATAAAGTTTTGATTTTGATGCCAGTGCTTCTGCTGTGATTTCAGGTACCAATCCAAACATGGAATACCCCAGGCTTTATAAAGTCTGTACCGAACTGTGGATCTGCATGGGCCTTGCCTGGCTTTCTCTGTTCTTCAGCTGGAACGTCCACATGGTGGTCGAGGCTCACAAAGTGCTGAAAAAGCGCAGGCAAAGGCATCGACAGCCGCAGACCTGGCAGGAGAAGCTGAGCCCGTGCGCTCGTCCCGCCGCCATAGACATCTTCAACTTCCTGTCAGAACAGACTGAAGACTACAGCACGGTCATCAAGGGTATCGGAGAGTCCGAAAAGAGGCGGAGGCTTTTGCAGAGCGTGAGTCGCTCCAAGAGCTGCAGTGACCTGCTGGCGATACAGACGCTGGAGCACTCTCCGCGGCTGAGGCGCAGAGTCAGCCTCAGCGAGGTGCTGCTTAGCACGGACGTGGGAGAAGAAGGGGCACTCCCTCTTGTAGAAGACATCAATGAAGAATCTTTAGCAGGAGGTGGACCGAGGTCCGCTGCAGACAACGGACGCCGCTTTTCCTTTGACTTGCACACGATAGACCTCCTGAGGCGTGGACCTGAAAATGGAAATATTAAAGAAGAGCAATCTGTCCAAAATCCTGAAGGTGGTAGCACTAGGTTTACTGTATCCAAAGTAACAGAGGGAGAATTGCCTGAGGAAAAGGATGATAACGGGTAAATTATTTGAATAGGGAAAAGCTATATTCAGTGGCTCTGACATTCTGCCACTAGATGTCATGGCACACTAAGCACACCGGCATCTCTGACCAAAACAAATACATGCACTAACAGCATTTGCAGAAGGACCATCTGTGTAAGAGAACAGGAGCTCGGATTACAATGCATACGTGGTGGGATGTCATTCTCTGCTCATGATGCATTTACACAGCTGTATGCTTACACAGAAAAGAGTTGTTTGCTGCTATATTCATGTTTAAAATATAGTATAGATCAGTGATTCCCAAGTGTATGATTGATCTCATTCGCTTTGAGGTCAAACATGCTTCATGTTTCACTTATTTAATTGTAAAATGTATACACTTTTTAAAATGTTATTAGAAAATCATGTGCAATGCCAAAGCCAATCTAAAAACAATAGCCTATTAATGGTAGAGAAACGTTTAAGCAACAAGCTAAGTCTTATTCAAATAAGTCCACCCATATCAGAAAAGTATTCGAAAGAGTCTGCAGTGTTTTACAAAGAGCCACGGAGGCGTCATTTTAATGTTTGCTATTAATTGCCAATGCTGAAAGCCACACAATATTGAACGGGGGGTTGGTCCTCTTTTCTTTTACTTTTTTTTATAAGTGGGGAGGGGGGGCTCCAAAGGAAAAAGGTTGTGAACCACTGCACCTTTTAACAACTGTTATGTTAGTGTATGTGTATGTTGAAATGTAAGATGAAGACATAAGTTCTGATTTCTTGCATTAAAGTGTTCCAGACAACAATGTGTTTAAGAAAATACATCGCCAAATGTGTAAATATTAACCTAATACATGCTGTATGTGTATCACTAAATACATTGACTACAGCACAAGGCGTTTGGAGTGGCTACAGAAGAGTAAAGTAAAATGTAAAATGATGATTAATATGGTTATGTCTAATGTAGTCTAGTTTATTGTGCAGTGCAGCTATGGGTTATTAGGTTGTTATAGGTGAAAAATCAATTGTTTCATCAGCATGAAACATGCAAAGATTCAGATAAAATACCATATACATTAAAAATAACATGTATTATTGCTTTCAGAATGCTAACAAGTTACAGTGGTTCAGAAAAAGTTCAATATACATTTTAACAGGTCCCACAAAAACTCAACCCCACCCATTCTGGTCAAAGTGGGACACAATTACATGCTACCACTTTCATTTTACCAGAGGACACATCTCAGAGCCAGTTGGGTTATCAGGGTCAGTAGAAAATTACTTCATTCCATTTGGATGACACCCCAGGCTGTCACATAGTCCACCTCAATATTGTAAACAAGGTGACTCAACAACTACGATATCTGGTTGGAAGCACTACACGTTTTATAAAAACAGATTGCCTTGTCTAGTAAATATGTATTTTATCAGTTAAATTCCATTAGACTACATTGTAATAGGTACCTTGATGTGTGTTAAATGCTGTAAATTTTAAGTATATGACTGAAAAGAAAAATACAGCCATTATTAGATTATTATATGAGAAACAGACATAAATAGAATCAAATGCAGATCAAACTTGTCTAAGGGGACATGTTAATGCTATTTGCAGAAACACTTTAGCTATACTAAATCACGTTACACCAGAGTCCCGTGAGGACAGCTAGGAAATGCAGGGCATCGTTTGGAAAGGAGTGGTACATTCATTTGTGGCATAGAAGCTCTCTTCTCCAACTGAAACAACGTCATTCACACTGTAAGAGAGGTGACAAATAATGCATAATGGATTTAGTAAATGAAAAATAGTTATATATTGTGAAAGTCTAACTTTACACACAGGAGAAAATGGCGCTCCTTGGCTGTTGAACTGGGGCTGGTTTGCTACACAACAATATACCAATTAATCTATAGAAGATAATTAACATCTTTAAAATCCATGTATTATAGAGGATGAAACATATGTTGAAAAAGACATGCAGATTTGAAGCCTGGTACCTGGACCTGACACCAGACTAGCTAAACATAATTTGATAAGAAATCCATACTGGTTGTACTGATAGCAAATATCAGAAGTTACAGTTTAGCCATTCTGTCCAAATGTGTAAAAGATTAACAACTGTTAGCTGTAAGGAGTATTTGTTGTAGAAATGTTCAGGGTACAAGACTTGTAATCTTGACCTGCACTGATTTGAATGTTGAAGTAGTAGGCCTCGTTATAATTAATAACTTATATGGGCAATGGCCAAAAAAGAACATTCTTCTTTTATCTTGCCCTAATAATTCATATTTGAATCATGTTCACTTCACTTTTATCATCGGTGAATATACTGTACTTACAGTATGCCATGTGACTTGAAGGAGCTGCTGTCCAAATGATCTGCAGCTCAAGGTTTTTTGCATGTGGGTCCAGCACAAATTCTCTGTGCTGTTATCAGAAAATGAGGACAAGCCTGGATACCGTATCACAATAACCCAGAGGGGATTGCATAATATGATAAGTAAATATGTTTTAATGTTAAGAACATACAGCATTTAAAGTCAAGATATGGTAATATGCTGCTTAAAAATAAGAACATAATCCATCATATCAATAAGAGCACCAAATTCTATAATGAGACATGATTTCACACCTGATCAAATATAGGCTACTGAGATATAGCCAATGACACATATTTAGTTCATCTCTAAAACTATAAAAGCAGGAAAACTGTGTTCAATTTACCTCTAAAAAGGTAAACATAATGCCGACCGGGGTTATTTACTTGGATTTTCCAGTTTTGTGTCCTTGGAATAGACTTGTCCGGTTACAGTGATTATGTCTTATTACTGATTGTATATATTTATTTTGTTTTATCTTATAATGTAAAGCAATTGTGACCTTTGTCTGAGAAAAGTGCTATATAAATAAATGTCTTGTTTCTTCTTGTTCTTCTTCTTGTTCAATGTTATGTGGAAGTTGATGGATGGAAATATGAACTTCTGTGGAGACAACAACTATTTCCCTGTAAATTAGCCAATCAGATTTTTTTCCAGTTTTTGCCAATAAGGAACAAGTCACCTGTTTCACTATACACATGCACAATTAGTTATTTTTGCACATGTGAAGTAGCACCCTGTGGCAGACAGCACAATTAATAATTAAAATATACAATTTTGAGGTAGTGTTTTTCATTTACTTTTGTGATAATATTGTCTGCAATGAATTTAACCTCAAAGGTAGTGCATCCAGAAAGTATTCACAGCACATCTCTTTTTCCTTTTTGTCATGTTACAGCCTTATTCCAAAATGGATTAAAAACAAAAAAATCTTCCGTCAAAATTCCACACACAATGACAAAGCAAAAAAAGTTTGTTTATACATTTTGTAAATGTATTTAAAAATATAATTTAAATTTCATTTAATAAAGAATTATAATTATATACTAGCAAGTCCCCGGCGGAGCGCTAAGACGAGAGGGTAGCCTTCCTGCGCCTACGGGTGGTGGGGGGAAAAACTCTGACAACTGACTGTTGTCAGTGCCTATGCACCGAACAGCAGTTCAGAGTATCCGGCCTTCCTGGAGACCCTGAATGGAGTCCT